>CM046046.1:73266553-73570865 GCA_025215565.1 Flaveria ramosissima | reverse complement strand
CATGTAGATTCAGCTGCCACTACTGAAGGAGCCTCAATGGATCCTCAGGACAGTGGTAAACATAACTGAGACTGAATCTACGGCAACCATGCCCTTTGATGACTCTAAAAGAGACATCATTTGCAAGGGAAACCAGGCGCCAAGAAACCACATCTGGTGGTGAGGATGAACATACAAGGTATGTTACCTCATCTCCCCGTGATTCTTCAAAAGAAGATGAGGAGGAAGAATGCAACTCACCATTCAAGACCTACTTTCTAAAGTCTCAAATCTTGAATACAGGTTAGGACTTTAGAGGATAGGTCTGCCACTCAGCAACTTGAGATTGAAACTCTCAAGGCCAAACTAGCTGAGAAACAGATCGAGAGGTCTTTAGGCATGTACCAACTCAGGTCTCCATGACTTTCTCTAGCTATCAAGCTCTCAGGATGATGCTACAAAAAGGGGGGAGCGTGTTCAGAGACAAAGTCAAAGGCAGGAGGAAATCAAAAGTCAAGCTCTCACTTCCTTGAGCTCAAAGTATCCTATGCAACAAGCTGCAATTTTCCCTGAGCCTCCTCCAGTTGTTTTCAAGTGGATCAAAGGATGCTCCAAGATCTCAATAGGTTCTTTACAAGTTCCTATTGGAATCTCTTATAGAACAGCCAAGTCCTGATATGACTGTGATCTACTTGGAGCTCAAGAGCTTCAGAGGTAAATGCACCTTCTATCACTATGAGGAAGTTGGTCAACCTAAGGTCCAAGTGGAACCTAAGATTAACTTCGAAGGGGAAACAAGGACTGATGGCCCAGCAACTGAAACAGTGGGGACAGATAGTGCATTTTCACAGACTTCCGAAGCACAATTCAAAGCCTCGGAAGAACAATTTCAAAACTTCGAAGCTGAGATTGCTGCTGCGGAAGGACTATTCTCATTATTCGATGATCTAATAGTCACAGATGCAATCCTGGAACTTGCATCTGAGGTTAATAGGGAGATTTTCTCACCCAACCTTCAGCTCTAACATCAGCATTAACTCCAGCTCCCATCTCTACTACTCAACCTGAATCTTCCATCCAAGAACCCCCAAAGTCTAGTACTTCCGAAGACATCAAAGGAAACAGGAAGATGACTTCGGAAGAGCTTCAGAAGGAAGAAAGGTTGGAGAAACTCAAAAGAAAAGGTAGGCTTCCAACTGGAAAACTGCTAGCTGCAAGTACCAAAGTAGTTGCAGCCAACCAGGAGGCAGTTAACAACCGAAAAAGAGTAGAGATTATCGATAGACTTGTTAGTCTAGGAGCTGCAACTGAAAATGTACTCCTTCTACCATTAGAGGAGTTAATAGATCTGGAAAAGGCAACCTTGCTGCTAAAAAGCAAAAAGAAGAAGCTGCAAGGTTGGCCTTAGAAGAAGAAAGGGAGAGGAAAGAAAGAGAAGCTGATCTGCAGCTCAGGAGGGAAAGGATAACCTTCCTAAACTCCAGAGGTTTCTCTCAAGAAGAATTATCTCCAGATAACAATGATACGATCTTATGGCTCTTCAACAAAGAGCAAGATCAAATGGAGAAAGAGAGCTGCAAGGGAAAAGCTATTGCAGAAGAAGAAGAAGGAAGAGGAAGCACGACTGACTGCTGCCAAAAAGATAGGTGAGAAGGCCTGGATGAAGAGCTATCTCAAGGTCATGGCTTCTCTGGCAGGCAGGTGGGTCCTATGTCAGAAAAGACTCTCCAGTGACATGTCAGTGACATTAAGGTTGACATTCGCGCGGGGAAGAGGAAGGAGATGTATAGAAGGGGACAGGGGATGACCTTCAAAGCAACCACTCAACCCAAACTCCAAACCCAACCTCAACCTGAACCTATACCCTTTTCATTCCCAATCAAAACCGAACCAACCACTGAACCTTACACCCCTGAACCTACACCATCACCCCTACCAACCTCTTCACCTCAACCACCTAAACTACCCATCCTCCAACCCAAAACTCTAGCCAGAACCCAAACACCTCAACCTACCCATCAACCCATCAAACCAGCCACTCAGCCTTCTAAACATCTCTCCTTGGAATAATTCAAGGCAGTCAAGACAAAGCTCATAAACTACACAACTCTGAGCGATATCTCCTGTGAGGAGGATTCAGTCAATTTGACCTAGGTTGACGGATCCTCAAGTTCCCTCACTAGAGATCAATTTCTTGATCTGCCCAGAGGAACTTTGGACCAAGCTGCAATCTCCTTGGACTCAATTCAGACACTTTGAATGAGGAAGAAAAGAAGTTAAGGAGAAGGCTGGTGACTCTACTGGATACCAAGAAAGGAGACCGGGTGCCAAGACAACCTCTTGCACCTAGAAAGAAGATTATCCAGTGGAGGTTTGAAGAATCTTATCACAACTTTGTTGTTGAAAGAGAGAATCGAGAGCTCAACAGGCTAAGTGCCTCATCTCTGCTACACTTGAGCAGGTTTGACATTGCTGAGTTAGCAGAGAAGCCATTTTCCAACCCTTCAAACTCTGATGTAGCTGCCCATATCAGAAATCATCTAGGCAGCCTTCATATGGCCGAGCTAACTGCTAGAAGCAAGGTTGAAGAAGAGTTGAAACTGAGAGAGGAGGAAAGAAAGGGATCACCAACCAAAGGCAAAGCCTTTCTACAAATGGTTGAAGGTCCTGAACTTGAATCCATAGTTAGATGGGAGTATGACTATAACTCACGTCAACTAACTCTTTTCAGGGGGACACAACAAAGGGTACATGTCATTCAGAGTGATAGACCGGATCTCCTATCCACCAATGACTTGTACAAGCTTCTCAGCACTACTTCCGGGAAGAACAAAGAGACAGACAAATACCTTTTGTCCTTGGTGCTGAAAGCTTTGAGAAGCAGAAATAAGTGAGGTTTTGGTAGCATCAGCCTAGGGGGAGTTTGTTGGATCTAGAAAGGCTGATGCAACCAAAACCAAGTCACTTAGAAGATTTTGATACAACAAATAAGGACTTCCGAAGCTAAGTGTGTAACTTCCGAAGGAAGAAGGAGCTCTTCCGAAGACAAAGTGTAAAACTTAGTTCCGAAGGAAAACTTTAACTTCCGAAGACAAAAAACCTACTTCCGAAGATCAAGACTCAGAAAGAAAGATCTAAAGTCAACTTCCGAAGTACAGAAGTCCTCAAGCCTCGGAAGTATAGAAGCCTCTTCCGAAGTATAAGTGGCTTCGGAAGAACTTGTTCTTCCGAAGCCAACTTACCTTCGGAAGACACTCCTATTATCCAGTGGACATAAGTATGGTCTCTCTGACACTCCGCTGCAAATCTCTGAGATACTGCATGGCGTTTTCTCAAAAGCCATGTAGTTGACCATACTTTAATCCACTGTTTACCTTTTTATGTTAGTACAGTTGCCATCTTTAGTTGGTGACAAAAGGTAAGTCATGGACATGTCATGACTACCATATCTTAGATAATACTTTATCTAAGATACCTTAACTTTAGCATTGTAGTATATGCTTTAGTCTTAGGTTTCTAGCTGGTAGCAAAGTATATCCGGCTGTAGGATCTAGTATATATAGTTTCTCATTGTAACTCATGGATGATGCTTGTAAGAGTCTTGTAATATCTTGAGTTGAGAAGTAATATATACAAGTGCCTTGAAAATTTATTTTTGCGTGTTCCTTTGCTACTTATTATATTATTATCAACTCTTGTAAAGACAGTACTTCATCTGATTTTAGTGTTTCCATAAGTGAGTTTGAGAGAAATCCAAGTGTTTAAGTGACAAACCCGATCCTGCAATTGGTATCAGAGCTTTTTAGGCTCTTGATTGTGAGATCTTACCATCCTAATCAACCTGTTTTTCACTCCTCCTTATACCTCACTCAAAATGGCCCTCAACAAATCTGAAGTAGAGATGGGGACGATGACCAAAGCACCCATCATCACCCCTGAAAACTTCAGGTCTTGGAGCAGAAGAATGGAAGGCTTCATCAGGTATCAAGACAGCAAGATGTGGCAATCCATTGTCAATGGCCCGTATAAGCCAAAAGTAGCTGGTGGAAACGGTGCAATGATTGAGAAAGCTGTTGAAGATTATTCCGATGAAGACAGGACGAAGCTTGACATAGACAGCAATGTTATGACTGTTCTTATGACTGCAATTCCAAACTCTATCATGGTGGGGTTTGAGCATTGCAAGTCTGCCAAAGAACTTTTTGATGCGCTTGCTCAAATGTACTCAAGCTCAAATGACTCCAAGAAAGACTTACTGAAGCAGCAGTTCGAGAACTTCACCTATGTTGCTGGAGAGACTCTTAGCCAGCAATATTTCAGGTACATGGATCTCATTTCTTCCCTTCAATATGTGGGAATTGCTCATGAACTCATAGACCTTACAAGAAAGTTCATGAGTGCATTACCCAATGAGTGGACATTCTACTGTGTCTCTATCAAGAGAACAGAGAATCTGAATACGCTCACCATGACCGAACTCTATGGGATCCTTGATGGATACCGTTTGGAAATGGAAAGTAAGAGGGGTCATCAGACAAGCAGACCCTTGAGTCTTCTTGCTAGCAACGCTTTAATGGTTGCTGAAGGCTCAAGATATCTCCCAGCCTCAACAATACCTGACTTACACCCAGCAGCCATCTTGTTCTTCTGGGCCATACATCACATTTCCTGAGACTCCAAGGTCTCAACAAGCTCAGCAAAGCTCCTTTCAGGACAGCTGTGCTTTTGTCTCAGGAAATGGACACTCAAATGATTATCAATACTGCTTTGATGATCTAGAGTGTTTTAGCCCGGATGACGTGGAATACGTGGACATAGTCCAACAAATGGCTCTTCTAACCTACAAAGCAAAGAAGTTCTTTAAGAGAACTGGAAGGCAATTTCCCCAGAACCCAATCAACAGCAAATTTGGGTTTGACAAAACCAAGGCCAAATGTTACAACTGTAACCAACTTGGTCATTTTGCAAGGGAATGCAAGGCTCCTAAGTCCAACCCGGGAACCCCACAGGCCTCCACACATCCCTCTACACCAAAGCCCACCGGAAAATCAACAGAATCAGCTGTAATGGCTCAAGAAGTTGACTGGAGCTTCATGGTATAGGATGTGACTCCTGCTCAAGCAGTCATGGCCGGAACAGATGAAAACAAGGTATATGAACATCTCTGTACTCCTGCCTGTATTGTAAAGGTTAAACTGTATCAGGACTACAATATGGAGATTAAATCTGATATTGAGTCTTTAAATGTTTTAAAATCTGACTTTAAAAAGGCTGAATCTGACTACCAAAGAAAAATTGAGGAGTTAGAGAAAACCGTGTCCCTATTAAAACATGAACACACAAACTATAAGACTCAGATAAAGGATTTAATATCCAAATTGACTGAGGCTCAAGCCCAGCTTGTCACAGCTGAGGCTCAAGCCAGGAAGTATGCTATTTCCGAGCAAAACTTCCAAGCCATTCTTGCATCATCCTCTCACTCAAAACTTTGTTACCAAAACAAAGGTGGGTTGGGAACCAATAAAATTGCTCCACCATACTCTTATGAGTCTATAAGACAACCAAGGTGTGGTACTGAAGAGCAAGAGGTTCCATCTGCTGACCCACCTTCTCATGAGTCAAAGAATGATGCATCTATGGAGACCATCATAGGGAAGATCCAGGTAATTATGCCCTCCCCTGCCAATGATGATCAAACGCTGACCACCAAAGCCAGAAGAAGCAGAGCTAAGGCAGCCAGAAAAACTGCCAAGAAAGTGGCTGAGTCCAAGCTAAAGATAGACCCAATGCAAAAGGGTGTATTCATCTCAGCTGGATTCCAGGTGGTTGGAAATTCTGATTCAGGAAAGGAGTGTAGTACCAGTACTCTTGTCCTACCAAAGGATCAGAAGTTAAAGGAAAGGGTTGCTGATGAAGAGAAAAAGAACAAGAAACAGCAATCCTCAAATTCCCAAAAGATTAACATTGCATGCATAATGTGTGGTCTGCAAAACCACATGGCCAAAGATTGTTACTACAATCCTGCTAGCACACATTATGCAAATAATGTTAAAAAGGAAGGAGTTAGGGAAGGTTTCTCATTTGGACCATATCAAATGGTTCAAGTGATGAAAAAGGGAAAGCTTGTTTCCGAAGCAAGGCTGCTTTCGGAAGAAGATTCTTCTTCCGGAAGCAAAAAGGCTTCGGAAGCTAAAGCTGTAAAGACTCAGAAAAGCAAAAGAGTCCCCTTGAAACCAGCCCAGAAGAAGACTGCTTCGGAAGAAAAGGTGGTGAAGGCTTCTTCCGAAAAGAAAGAAGCTTCGGAAGAATGCCAAGCTACAAAAGCTTCAACAAGCTCATCCTCCATGATCAACCAAGGGATGGAATGGAAGATCAAGGAAGATGTTGTAGCCCAAACCTCTTCTTCAAAGACATCCATTGAACCCCCATGCATAAATTTTGGTTCAATTATGTCATTATCATTGGAAGAACCCAAGACCAATAAGGCTTCGGTTTCCAATCAAAACTAATCATCTCATCCTATGTGCAGGGACATCCATATGACAAAAATAACAACATTTGGATTGTAGATAGTGGATGCTCCAGGCACATGACAGGGAACAGATATCTCCTTCAACAATTTCAACATTATGATGGAGGTCCTGTCCAGTTTGGAGGTGAGGCCGGAGGATATATTTCTGGCAGAGGAAGTATATCCAATGGACAGTTAAAGGTTGACAAAGTTAAATTTGTCAAACAGCTTGAACACAACCTGTTAAGTGTTTCTCAATTCTGTGATCAAAAGCATCAAAAGATCTGATGATTAACAGAGTTTTCCCAACCAATAAACAACAAAATTCAAGCAAATTCCATATCAAATACACACGAAGTTGATCTAAAATTGATGAAAACTTGATATTGAACAAAAACAACCAAAACCTCAACTTCTCTCTCGTAAAATCTTCAAATCTTCAGTGAATTTGATCAAAAATGGTTCTGATACCAAATTGTAAATCCAGGATAAACAAACTTGAATCAAATCATGAATATTATAGATCAAAATATGATAATCACAATCAAAACCCCTTTGATCTTCAATAAGATTGCAAAATATGTTTAAAAGTAATCTCCCAATCTATTGGTCATGCAACCATTCCAAACACTAATGACAATTAACCTATTTATAGTCTAGACTAATATTCACTAATTGCACTAAATCCCTAGACTAAGGCTAATTAATGAAAATTACATATTAAACATAAAAATAACTAAAACAAGGTAAAATATATTTTGTTCACACAAAATATATTTATTACAATAAAACTCCTAGTCATCTAAAGCTTCAACGTCCAGTCTCGGTTCTTCGTCTTGAACGTGTCGGGTTTGACTTTTGTTGACTTTGATCGTGACGTTGACTTTTGTTGACTTTGACTGTGTTGATAATATAGACTATCTTGTATAGCTTCAACAGAAATTAAAAAAGTTTAAAAGTCTTTTTGAAACCTAAATATTAAATCGTTTTTAGATAACATAAGTTAAATAAGTAACTAATAGACTACTAATTTTTATAAGTATATAATTACACCTCTAAATTTACAAGTTTGATTGTATGGTTTCTTTTTGGTTTTTTCGGTTTTTGTTACAAGCAAAACCAAAACCGCATTGAAAAATTCGGTTTTTAAACATAATCAAACCAAACCGTTGGTTTTTTAGTGGTTTTAGTTTTCTCGGTTCGGTTGCGTCGGTTATTTTCGTTGTGGTTCGGTTATTTCGGTTTTTTGCACACCCCTACATCATATACACTTTCAAATATTCTTAAATTGATAATTGTTATTTTAAATTAGATAAAACCTAGGTGGCTAGACTTAAGAGATGTAAGGATTCCTATAAGTCTGATGCAGCCAAAACATCCAAAGTCTCTCTGCAAGCAATGCACTAAAGAACTGAAGTAGAATTGCTTCGAAAGTTTTACACCATGCACTAGAAATATTCTAAGTGTAAAATCTTCCGAAGCCAAGACCAATATCTTCCGAAGCCAAAAAGTGAAGTCTTCCGAAGCTTCAAAGACAAAGTCTTACGAAGCCAAAGAGTGAAGACAGATTTCTTCCGAAGACTTTTGGAGATATGCCTTTATCTGATGTACTTTACCATAAAGCTGGACCACCTTTCTGCTACAACTCTGTAAAGTCACCAACTTACATGAGTTGGTGAAAGGTCAATGCATTGGTAACTGTACATTGAGGTCTTGAGTCCATGCTTTCTACTTTATGTACTTTTATCCTTTTTGTAATATATTAGGATGTGAGCTATGGCATGTCATAGTCACAAGTCAAAAGGCAGATATGCCTTTTGACTCTACAGTTGATTTTGTTTGTGTCTAGTCAATTGTATTCAGCTGGCTTTCAAAGTATAGCCGGCTGTAGGTTGTGGTATAAGTATTCCATGTTCTAGTATCTTTCTAAATGCTTTGTAACACTTGTAATAGAACTTGAGAAAGCAATATACTGCATCCTTGAAACCCAATCTCTTATGTTCTCTTGTTCTGTCTCTTACTCATTACTTGTGTTCTTAGTATTATTCTTGTGATTAATCCAGTTTACTGTTTGATTAAAGTTTAGTTAATCTCCTCTTTGTGTTGTTGTGTTGTAAGTGACCACCCTTCACCGGTCCTGTAATTGGTATCAGAGCATTTCAAGCTCTTGATATAAGATCTCACCATCTTAAGATCCCTCACACACACAAATACTAAACTTTTCAAATGGCAGCCTTTTCCAAGACTGATATGGAAACTGGAACCATGAACAAGTCCCCACTGATCACTATTGATGACTTTGATACCTGGTGTATGAGAATGGAAGGTTTCATCAGGTCTCTAGACTCAAGAATGTGGGAGTCTGTTGAAAATGGACCTTTCATACCAAGCACTCCTTCTGCTACTGGTGCTGGTATGATTCCCAAAGATGTGGCTAACTACTCTGATGAAGATAGGAAGAGAGTAGAGATTTATAGAAAAGCCATGACAACCATTCAAACTGCCCTTCCAAACTCTATGTATAGAGGTTTCAAGAAGTGCAAAACAGCTAAACAGTTGTGGGATGCACTAAAACTGATGTATGAAGGCTCCTTTGAAGCCAAGGAGAACAAGAAGGATCTCCTGAAGCAGCAGTTTGAAAACTCACCTTCAAAACAGGTGAAACCATGACTCAACAATACTTCAGGTATGTTGAGATAGTGGATACCCTTGTGGATGGAGGAGTTCCTCTTGAAAATAGAGACATTGTAAGGAAGTTCATGTCCTCACTTCCTAGGCAATGGACACGCTATTGTGTGGTGATCAAGAGGACTGAAAATCTCAAAACTCTTACTCTGACAGAGTTATATGGGATTCTCAGTGGCTACCAGATAGAGATGAACATGCAAGGTTCATCTGGCAACTCCAACAATCAATTGGGTTCAGCCCTGCATGTGGTTGAAAGGAATAGCATAGAACCCCAACATCATCTCATATGCTACCCTGACAATTCACCAAAGGGTCCTTTCATCACCTTCCCAGAGACACCCAGGGAGAACTACACTCAAGGAAGCCCATTCCAAGAGACAAGTTCTTCTCAAGCCTTTGTGTCTTCTGATGAAAGTTGTGGCAACTCTCTTTTCACTCTTGAAGACCTGGATTGTATCCATCCAGATGATCTGGAATATATGGAAATAGTCTAGCAGATGGCTCTTCTCACTCATAGAGCCAAGAAGTTCTACAAGAGAACTGGAAGGAGGTTTCCAAGCAATGCAACCAGTGGAAAGTTTGGCTTGGATAAAAGCAAAGTCAAGTGTTACAACTGTAACCTGATGGGCCACTTTGCTAGAGAGTGTAAGGCACCTAAAACAAATGGTGGCCAAGCACAAACCAGACCAAACTACACTGAAAAAGCCCCTCAGAATGAGAAGCCAAAGCAACAAGCTGCTGTTGCTGTTGAAGAAGGAGGCTTTGACTGGAGCTTTCAGGTGGAAGATGCTTCTCCAAACCAAGCACTAATGGCAGATCATGATGAAGCCAAGGTATTGGAACATCTCTGTACTCCTGAATGCATTGCTAAAGTTAATAGATAGAGGTCCTATAACTTGGAGATGAGATCTGATCTTGAGTCCTTAAACATTTTAAAATCTGATTTTAGAAAGTCTGAAAATGATTATAAACTAAAGATAGAGGACTTAGAGAATACCATTTCAGTTCTAAAACATGAGCATACAGATTTTAGGACTCAAATAAAAGATCTCATAACCAAGCTGACTAAGTGCCAGGCTGAGCTTATGATCAGCAAAGCCATGGCAGAAAAAAGTGTTCATAAACTAATAAAATGAAAGACATATTTGAAATGAGTGCAATGGGAGAACTCAATTTCTTTCTGGGAATTCAAGTGAAGCAAGTTGAAGATGGTATCTTCATAAGTCAGTCAAAGTATGTTCAGGACATACTCAAGAGGTTCAACATGACTGATTGTAAGATTGCTAAGACACCTATAGCCAGAACCACTCTCTTGGACCTGATCTTAAGGGGGAGTGATGGGTGTGGATAGTATATATATTTTGATGAATATTTATTGCACAGATTTAGTTTTAATTGGTTATTACTAATACTAAACCACACACACAAATGGCAGTGTACCTGTCGTGTGGTAATATAGTGTTGGTAAGAACCAAGTATCAATCCGTGGACAAACCTAGCCTACTCAACAAACTTGATGTTTGACTATCAAATTTGGTTTTTGTTAAAGAAAGTGATAATTTGCATTTGGAAAGATTTTTAGGGTTTAAAAATAAACAATAATAGAAAGAAAGTAAACTAAGATTTGAAGCGTTGGATTTAAAACCAGGGAATAAAAGTAATCATCCTAATTAGACTCCACTTATGTAATTGTGATGAATTGGTGATGTGATTTAAAGATATTGATTAATGTAATTATGTTAATGTTTATAAAGATGAACCGGCGTGATTTCTCGTCTATCCTGCTGCCGTAGTGACTTGATCCTGTCAGGCTGAGTTTACTGCTCAAATCAAAGCCCTAGTAATGTAGGTGAATCTTTTGTGTCCTATTTGACATACGATTTCTGAAAACATAATTTAATGTTAAAAAGAGAGTTGATCAGGTTCCTTCCTAACATACCATTAATTTTAGAAAACCGTAACAATTACTGAAGTTTCCGAACTAATAAAAGGGAACCCGCAAATGATCAGAAAGTTAAAGTGATATGATTTCTAATAACCATTTCTAGTTCATTAGCCATAGATTTATTATGAAGACCGGTTTCGCGAATGAAAGTTAATCATACGGTTTTCAACCTTGTATGACAATCACAATCACAAACCATAAAGTTATAACTTCCCATTCAAATGTAGATGCTACCCATCAATAGTTTTCCCAAGACCACCATAACATTAACATAGCCTTTATCACACCATTAGTTCATCACCAATTACATAAGTTTCATCCGATTAGGATGATAAATAGAGTTTAGCTCATAATGAGCTTTAACATAACAACAGATAACAAAGAAGAGAGATAAGTTATCCTCGGTGAAATGGAACAATCAAACCGATAATCCACAATGGATGACGTTTAGGTGATCCCAAGCTTCTTCTAAGTGTTGTATGCACCTCCCGAGCCTCCGAATGATCTTGAAGTCTTGATTCCCGAGAGAATTCTGCAGAGTAACTCTCCCACCAAAGCTTTCCAAAAATGGTGAGCTTAGGCTTCTATTTATAGGCTTTCCGGAGTATTTAAGAACGGCCCCGTGCCTAAAAGGCACGGCCCGTGCTAGTACAATGCTTACGAAAGTTGGTCGGCTCGTACATGCAGGTTGTGTCGGGCACGGCCTCGTGCTAAAAGGGGCACGACCCCGTGTTGGAGGTGGGGCACGGCCCCGTGCCTTATGGGGCACGGCCCCGTATCTACTTTTAGGGAATAGTACTTTTTGTCCTGTCAGATGTCCAAGCACGGGGGTGTGTTAATTTAGCACGGGGGTGTGTTTCTAGCAGGGCATGGGGGCGTGCTTAATGAGGCACGGCCCCATGCTTGGAGTCCAAAGCTCGGATCACTTCAATTTCTTGTTAAATATACTCCTTTTGTCCATCTTGCCCTTTTAAACACCTGAAAACACAATTTAACACTTTTAAGTACATTTTCATCATTTTAAGGAAGATATTAAGGAATAATTGATGTGCTTTTGATAGGATTTTATGTATAATTTGGAGCACATCAAAGATCCCCACACTTGAACTTTGCTTGTCCTCAAGCAAAAATCACTTAAAATGACAATTCCACCAAAAACCAAATAATCAATTTATAAACATGTCTTTCGAGAAATACGCAAGTAAATACTATTTTCATCCAAATATAAATATTCTAAGCACATGTAAAATGATATCCTAGCAAGCAATAGGTTGGTTAGTAAAGATTATTATCATGTAAAAATCCACACTTCTCACAAGATGCACTCACACTCGGCTAAATATATGGAGTCATAATCAAGATTAAGTATGACTAATACACTCAATTGCCTAGTATGAATACGTGTGAAATCATATGCTTGTTAAGGGATCAAATCTCCACCTACTTAGATATTTATTTTGCATAAATCATTAGGTCTTTAATGGGTTGTAACTTGGCTCGGGTTCGGGTATGGAATATTTGGAAAAAGTGGCTAATTGCTAAAGACGACGGTCTTGGCTTATTTTTCTAACATAAACTACAAGGAAAGCAATAAAGGTTCCCTATACAATACTTCAAGCTACAAGGGATATGCTAGCTTGAGGACTCGTTTAAGGTCAGATTATCAAGACCGTATTTTGCTTTCAAGAATCGCACTTCATCTTTTACCCGAAGATACACAAAACTTTCCTTTCTCAATGATCTTCGGCTTGAAGCCTAATAGCACCCAATCGGATTAATTCTGTGTATTCGTATTGAGATTCAGTTTGATTCTTTTTGCATTTTCCATTATGGGACCAATTTCCACAATTCGGGCATCTTTCATATCTTTTTGCCCGTCTCTTTATAGCACTTTTTGAAATCCCACAAAATGACGGAACTTGTTCCTTTTTTCGCCATTTCTTTCTTGCGTCAAACGTGAGATTGAAAATTTGTTCGCGGATTTTCGGGGGAAGTCCCGGTTTTGCGTGATGAAGGCAACAAAGCAAATTGAAATCAAAAGAATGCATTCCAGTTCTTTAAGGTCTGCCGGTAAAAGACCAATTTTTTTTAAGCCAAAAACGTGTCTTTAACGAAAACGGGTTTTGTTGAAGGCTTTTTGGTTAAGTGACTTGGTGACTCGGGTGATTGAAAGATAAAAACGTTTAAGCTCAACGGGGCTAACTAGGGTTGACGTTCGGGTAAGGAAAATTAAAGACAATGGTTGGGGCTTGAATGGTTAAGGTTTCCTAATGCCTAACTCATTTTTATGCGACAAATACTAATTAAGGTCTTGAAATGTATACCCAAAGCAAGTTCTAATCACACGTATCATATGGCACCGTCAATTAAATCCAGAATGAAAGTAGAATTGCAATTTACAAAAGCTTGTTTAAGGCTCAAAAATAAACTCACAACGGATGGAATTGGGTAAAAGTGTTTCATTTTACATGATTAAATATTTTACTAGATTATTGCTTTTAAGGATATCACAAAAAAAACATTTTCAATTCTATTTGGACGTCATGGATTTACTTCTTTATTTCCCGAAAACGTATATTTATAATTTGGTTTATCAAAAATTATATTAAATTTTGGTTTATTGTCACAAAAATTACTTGGTAAGTGATCTTTTTTTAAAAATTTTAATTTGGATCTTTTTAGCAAAGTCAAATGCATTACTCCCATCCCCACACTTAAAATTCACATTGTCCTCAATGTGATTAACATATTCAGGATCGAGAAAGGATAATGAAATAACTCCCCTAAAAATGATGAATTTTTCACTTGTGTTTGGTTGCCATCGCGTTGTTAGAATCCTCGGTATCACCTGAAATGTCACCAATTTATTGAAAGCATTAAAATCCTAAACACACAAAATAAAAACAAAATGACATAATTTAAAAGATAGATTGGCACAAAACAACTGTGTCAGGGCCCCGAAAATGATACGGTTTTCCAGGGCTTTGTGGTGGGATATCCCCCCACTCGTGGTACATTCGGTTTCTGATGTACGTGACATCGTTACTCAAATCATCGACTCGGGAATGCAGATTTTCGACTCGGTTGAAGGCTCGTTGGGCATATTCAAATGATCGCCTTGCATGGTCGCTGGTGGTTTGGATTGACTCATAAAGGTCTAACATGGTTGGGAATTCCCTTGTACGTGAAGTTGAAGATCCAGCTCTGGCTCCTTCCGGCTGTATCGGCATGTCGAGGTCCATGATAATTTTTTAGGGATCCGCCGGATCCCAGAATTGTCCCTTCTTATCCATGAATCTCGGCTGCCCATTTGGTAAGCTTGTCACCATGTACATACTTGTACAAGTGCTCAAGTCTTACAGTCCCGGCATCACTCCTACGGTTCCCTCAGTGTTATAACCATAGCTTTCATATAAGTTCAAAATCCAGCTTCCTCCAAACATGGGTGTTGGAGCACCTGCAATCGCATTCCTGGCAAAAAGATTACAAAACAAATACCCAATATTACATGGCAACTGATTAACCATACAATATATGTCACACCCCGAAAATCGCAGCGGAAAGTCGCGTGACGTGGTGGTAACGGAAGTTGGACTTAACCCAACTTTCATGGTCAAACGTATACTAAAATATCATTAGTTATTAAAAACCATTAGTCATCATCATACGAGTATTTTGTTGTTCTACATCGAAACATTTTTAGTAGTAATGAATACTACTTTTATTACACACACATGGTTTTATTCAAAACATTTATAGTCTTAACGTTTGACCCTTCCAAAGACAAAATTCCGAATTCCATGTTGAGCTCACCTATAACCCTGAAAAGCACGAAGGGTAATAAAGTCAACATAAAGTTGGTGAGCTTTCGGGGTTTTGAAATCTTGCAACCATACATCTCATTTAAAAATCATATGATGAAACAAGGCATAATATATTCCACATAGACTAGCTAGGTACTATGTTATTTAGGTCATAAGCCCATAATCAAACCAAGAAACACGTCGTTGCCCCACAACTATCCAGACATATAAACTCCCTCGCCACAACCTGACCAGTGCGACTGGTCGCGAGAGCGGGCCATTCTAACCCGATAGATCTACCAATATATTCTGTGGCCTCATCCCCGAGGTTAATGATTATAGAGGGATTTAGATTTCAGTAGTATATAGATCCATACTACTGATTCAAACTTATACCCTCATATTATATATTATCCCGTTTAACTCATCATATACTTTAATAAATCATTTCATGCTTTTCCCCAAAACAATTTAAAACACATTTAAAAATGGGGCCGAAGGACTCACCTTGAGCGTAATCCTTGAGGTTAACCAATGTGAAATGCTTTTCGAATTGTAAACCCTAATCATAAACATTATGGTTATTACGCGATAATTCATGCTTAAGAATGCACTTCACCCATTCTAAATATGATTGTTTGAAATGGTACGTTTTGCTTTAGTCAAAACGTATATTTTTGTAAATGTAAATATTTCTTTTTAAAATCACATGTTTTGTGTCCTATAAACCACCAATTTCCTTAATTCTTACTAACTTGTCACTAATAAACTTGAGTCGAAAAGTCTTATTATACCATCATCTTGGGTGTCTAAAACCTTCTTAAACAGAGAGTCAATCATCTCTACTTTAGGTCATTATTCCTAAAAATGATTATCTGATCGGGCTTTCTTTTACCTGAGTTCATGTAGAATTCAAGAAGTAGTTTCCTCGTTATATCTTTTGTAAAATACTCTTTTTAATATTACTTGATTATTAATACATCTATTATCCTCTTCTTACCTATCTTTACTAATTAGTCGTTTAAAGTGTATACTTATATTTTCTTTTATTTGTCGTAGTTTGTCCGAGGCACGTTCCATTCTTAATCTAGTTATAGTTTCGATATTTCAACCGTCGTCTTAATTGGGTTTGTTAGTCGTGGTGTCTCCTTGGTCATTTGTTTGATCTTAACCATAAATCTTAGTCTCAAGGTCCTTTTGTCGATTTTTACCTAAGAGAGTCCTTTAATTGTGTTTAAAATTCCATTTATTTTAAGCTAGTCATTTGTAGCTATTTTTCTTGTAAAAGTCACCCAAAGTTTTTCACCTACTTATTATTATCACGTTAATAGTCTTGTTAATCCAATGGACTTCCTAATGTTCTTATCTAGATCATACTTTACCATTCATTCCATTCATATGGCCTTGCCTACTTACATGCATAGTATATACATATATACATACTTTTGCCATCTAGATCCTTAATGTAACATGTCCTTATCTACTAAACATCCATAAACAACCTATTTTCAGATTTATCAAACCCATACACAAGACATTTGCATACAAAAATCATTGAAACAACCATTTCATACAATTCCTTAATGGGTGAACTAGGGTTTATCAAGATTCTTATCTTGATCATCCATGCATGAACACATATACATTATCTAATCTAATATACCTTACTAGATGGAATCCTTAACGAAATGCAAGCTCGATTCTTGATTTCCCGATGAAACTTCGGGTCCTAACTAAGTTCCAACTAGAGTGTATATGCAAATGAGGGTGGCTAATGTTGGTGTTAACCGAAGGTGAAAGAAGAGAGGGGGGGGGGGTTTCGCGATGGTGCCGGGTGAGAGTGACGGGTGAGGGTGACGGGGTGAGTGTATCGGGTGAGGGTGACGGTGAGTGTATCGGGTGAGGGTGACGGTGGTGGTGGCGGTTTCAGGCGACGGTGGTGATGTCGAGTGAGGGCGACGGTGATGGTGGTGGTGTCGGTCTCGGATGTAGGTGAGGGTGGTCGCGGTGCGTGGTGTCCGGATGGTGGTCACGGTGGTGTTGGGGTGCGGATGGTGGTTGCGGTGGTGTTGTGGTTGGTGGTATCGGCGCGGGTGGTGGGGTATCGGCAGGGGTGGGGTGGATCCGGCGAAGGGGAAGGGGAAGAAGGGAGGGGTCGGCCGATGGGGGTGGTGGTGTGTGTGTTTGAGAGTGAAGTGGAAGAGAGTGGGAAAATGAAGGGTGGTGTGTGGAAGATGGTTTTTAAACACACTCAAATGGTGTTGTCTTGCATGCAAGACTAAAAATCAATCTTGGGATTTGTTATTATTATTATTATTATTATTATTATATTATTATTATTATTATTATTATTATTATTATTATTATTATTATATATTATTATATATTTATTCAAGAATCGTTAAACGTTTACAATGTTTGCTAAACATTAATGCAGGGTTTTGTTTAATTAGACTTAAACGTTAAATAATCATAATTTAATTATTGCGGATGGTTTCGAGAGTTGACCTGATTTGACCGGGTGTCACAGTCTCCCCTCGTTTAAGAAATTTCGTCCCGAAATTTACGCTGTTGATCCTGAGTCAAATCCGGTTTTGAACAGGTATGGGTACTTTTGTTGCATTTCATCTTGGCGCTCCCAAGTAAATTCAGGTCCTCTTCTAGAGTTCCATCGGACTTTAACTAGCTTGATTTGCTTCCGCCTGAGTTTCTGAGTTTTCATTTCCATCTAAGACCTCTATTGGCTCTTCGATGAATTGGAGTTTGTCGTTGATACTAACTTCATCTGGAGGGATAACTAGAGATTCATCTGTCATGCATTTCCTTAAATTAGATACGTGAAATACATTGTGCACATTACCAAGTTCCTCTGGTAGTCTGAGTCGGTATGCAACTTTCCCAATCCGCTCCAGGATTTCAAAGGGTCCTACGAATCGTGGACTCAGCTTCCCTCTTTTACCAAATCTCATAATTCCCTTCCATGGAGATACCTTCAAGAACACTCTATCGCCGACCATGAATTCTAATGGCTTCCTCCGATTATCTGCATAACTCTTTTGTCGACTATTAGCCATTTCTAGCCTTTTTCGGATCTGAACAATCTTATCCGTTGTTTCTTGAATGATTTCTGGTCCGGTTAATTGTCTTTCTCCAATGTCGGCCCAACATAATGGCGATCGGCACTTTCTTCCATATGTGCTTCAAATGGAGCGGCCTTGATGCTGGTGTGATAACTATTATTATAGGAGAACTCAGCTAGTGGTAGATGAGTATCCCAATTTCCACCAAAGTCGATCACACAAGCTCTCAATAAATCTTCCAAAGTTTGAATAGTTCTCTCGTCTCTCTGTCCGTCAGTTTGTGGGTGATAGGCCGTGCTCATATCTAATCGAGTACCCATGGCTTCCTGTAGAGTTTGCCAAAATCTAGAGGTGAATCGACTATCTCTATCTGATATGATTGAAATTGGTACACCATGGCGTGAAACTACTTCTTTGATGTATAAGCTCGCCAATTTGCTCATACTGTAGGTAGGTCTCTTCATTGGTAGGAAATGTGCAGATTTTGTTAGTCGATCAACAATTACCCAAATGGTATCATAACCACTTGCTGTCCTAGGTAATTTTGTCACAAAATCCATGGCAATGCATTCCCATTTCCATTTTGGAATTTCCGGCTGTTGTAGAAGTCCCGATGGTTTTTGGTATTCTGCCTTTACCTTGGAGCAGGTCATGCATTGGTTAACATAGGTAGCTATGTCTCCCTTCATGTTAGGCCACCAGAAAAATTCCTTCACATCATGATACATTTTGTCGATTCCTGGGTGAATCGAGTACCTTGTTTTGTGTGCCTCATCAAGAATTACTTTGCGTAACTCTCCATGCTTAGGAATCCACATTCTTCCGGCAAATCGTACCATTTTATCAGAATCTGTCGCTAACTCCTTGACCATCCCTCGCAGACCTTCTCTTTCTAGGTTTTCTCTTTTCAATGCTTCGAGTTGAGCATTGCGGATCTGGTCAGTAAGGTTCGAGTATATGGTAAGTTTCAACGCTCGCACTCGCAGTGGCTTTTCTCTTTCTTTCCTACTAAGAGCGTCTGCCACAACATTTGCCTTGCCTGGGTGATATCGGATATCGCAGTCATAATCATTCAACAGCTCCACCCAACGACGCTGCCTCATATTTAAATCCTTTTGATTAAAAATATGTTGCAGGCTTTTATGATCCGTATAGATGACACATTTGGTTCCATACAAATAATGTCTCCATATTTTAAGAGCAAAAACGACAGCTCCTAGTTCTAGGTCATGGGTGGTGTAATTCTTTTCATGTACTTTCAATTGTCTTGATGCATAAGCAATGACCTTATCTTTTTGCATCAATACACACCCAAGGCCTAATCGCGAGGCGTCACAATATACTACAAATCCCTCAGTTCCATCTGGTAGAGACAGTATGGGTGCGCTGCATAACTTCTGCTTTAGTAATTGAAAAGCTTTCTCTTGATCTTCGCCCCATACATAATTCTTGTCCTTACGGGTCAATAGGGTCAATGGTTGAGCTATCTTTGAGAAATTTTCTATAAACCTACGGTAGTAACCAGCTAACCCTAAAAATTGTCGCACTTCTGTTGGAGATTTGGGGACTTCCCAGTTCTTAATGGCATCTATCTTTGGTTGGATCCACGTGGATACCCTCCTTGTTGATAATGTGACCGAGGAATCGAACTTCTCGAAGCCAAAATTCACATTTTGAGAATTTTGCGTACAGCTTTTCTTTCTTTAACACGTTTAGGATTAGCCTGAGATGTTGCTCATGTTCTTCTTTGGATTGTGAGTATATCAGAATATCATCAATGAATACTATCACAAACTTGTCTAGGTAGGGTTTACAAACCCTATTCATGAGATCCATGAATATGGCAGGTGCGTTGGTTAATCCAAACGGCATTACTAGAAATTCGTAATGACCGAACGTAACGTTCTAAAAGCCGTTTTTGGGATATCCTCCTCTTCTATCAACAATTGGTGATATCCAGACCGTAAATCTATCTTCGAGTAGTAGCTGGATCCTTGCAATTGATCGAACAAATCATCAATTCTTGGTAATGGGTATCGATTTTTAATGGTGAGTTTGTTTAATTCTCTATAATCGATACACATTCTGAACGATCCGTCTTTCTTTTTGACGAATAGCACAGGTGCTCCCCATGGAGAAAAGCTTGGTCGAATGAACCCTTTTTCTAATAATTCTTGCAGTTGCTTTGACAACTCCTGCATTTCGGAAGGTGCTAGTCGGTATGGTGATCGTGCTACTGGTGCTGCTCCTGGTAACAAATCAATTTGGAACTTGATCTGTCTTTGTGGAGGTAACCCTGGCAAATCTTCGGGAAATACCTCTGGGTATTCTCGTACAATGGGAATATCTTCAAGTTTTCGCTCCTCATTCTCTAGTGTCAGTGGCTTTTATTAGGAAGGCAGGATATCCTTCATTAAGGTATTCATATGCTTCCATGACACTTATAATTTTAATGAAGGTTTTCCCTTTTCTCCTTGTACGATCAAGAGTTCTCCACTAGGAGTTGGCAATCGAATGATTTTCTCGAAACATACTATTTCAGCATGATTTCGAGAGAGCCAATCCATTCCAATAACCACATCAAAACTTCCCAGATTGACAGGTAATAAGTCAATACTAAAGAGATGGTTGTTAAGTTGTATCGTGCAGTTTCTAATTACTTCATTGGATTCAATTTTCTTTCCATTAGCTAACTCAATAATATACTTCTTTCTTAGCTTACATGGTTTAATTCCCAATGATGTTTCAAACTCTTTGGATACAAAACTTAAATCAGCACCGGTGTCAAACAAAACAGAGGCATAATGATTATTGATAAGAAACGTACCGTTGACTACTGACGGCTCTTGCTGTGCTTCCTTGGCATTCATTTCAAAGGCTCTCCCTCTGGCCCTAGATCCATTCAGTCTTGGACAATCCTTCTTGAAGTGTCCAACCACACCACATTCATAGCAAGCTTGATCATTTCTGATCATCCTCCCTTCAGGTTTTGCCCGACAATTCTGGCTTAGATGTCCGAACTTATGACAATGAGCACAAATTTTACAGTCACCAGTATGGGGATATCCACATTTGCTACATTTTCCTTGAGGTTCTTTGGTTGATCTTCCATGGTTCGATGTTGCTACATAAACCCGTTCAGATCTCTGATTAAAATTCTTCCTGTTGTTCACTGGTCCCTTGGGATTTTCGAACCACTTTCTCTTTCCATCAAATATTCTTTGGTTCACTCTAACCGTCTTCCTTTCAATTTCCATCACACTCTTTCCTTGATCGTTCTTCTTGATTAGGGTTCCATTTCGTATTGCGTCATCGGTTAAGGTGTGTGCAATAGCGATTGCACTTTGGATGGTGGTTGGTTTAGAAGCTGTAACGTTGCTCCTTATCTGAGGTGCCAATCCCCATATGTATCTTTCAATTCGGACATATTCCGGCGTGACCATTCTAGGTACTAACCTTGCAAGGTCATTGAATCTTGAGGTGTATGTCCGAATCTCAGCTCCTTTCATGGTATGATTCCAGAATTCAGTCTCAATCTTCTGGAGCTCATTGCGTGGGCAATATTCTTTAAGTAGCATCTCCTTTAGTTGTTCCCAGGTAAGTTCATATGCGTTGGCATCGCCCAAAATCTGGCGTTGGGAATTCCACCATGACAGTGCTGCATCTTGAAAGGAACATGTTGCATACTTGACCTTTTGATCGTTGGAACAATTGCTTATTGTTATAACCGTCTCCATCCTTTCGATCCACCTGATTATATCTAACGGTCCTTCAGCGCCCGTAAAAGTTCTTGGGTTGCATCCTTGAAATGTCTTATATGAACACCCTTGTGGTTGTCCACCTGATGAACTTCCTGGGTTTCCGTTTGTGCCGGATCCATTGTTTGCACCCATACCGGAACCTACGTTTGAACCATTTCCTGCTCCGTTTCCATGGCCATTATCTGTATTTTCTTGCCTCCTTACTTGACCAGCCACTAGATTCGCATCATGTTGTTCTAAAGCTGATTTGACGTGTCTAGCTATCAATTGGGCTAGCTCCTCTGGGGTGGATGGTAAATTGGCGTTTCCACTTGAGGGCGTATTTCGGGTTACAGGTGGCATGATTCAATTCTGTTCCGAAAGTAGGGAAGAAGATGTTTAGTTTACGTACGCTTGCTATTATATTATCATGATGGTATATTCTATATGAATATTCTATATAATTGGTTCCTTGAATAATCATACAATAATTAATTATTCATGCGATTAAACACATATCATCAAGACATAACTTTTTAAATTTTTCATAAGCGTCAGTTCATTCATAGTTATCAAATACATACGAGTTAGTCATCAAAAGGATCATAAGTAAATCAGTCTACATGCATCATCGAGTTTATAACTCGGTCAAAAAGATAATGTTCAAGTACCCCGGTAGTCTCATAGTCATACTAAAACAAGGTTCCACTACCAACATGCGTGAGGTAGGTAATCATCATCAAACATAAAGTAGCCATAGCCATCGATGTCTCCGCTCTCTCTCCCATCACTATCGCGTACTGCTGAGCCGTCACCAATGCTGTCTCAGCCACATCTGCCCTCTGCTCCGCCTGGGTCAATCGATCCCTAGTCTCTGCGAGGCTAGTCTCCAGGTCTGCTATACGGAAGTGCATCTGGCTCATAGCGCTGTCATCCAACAACCTTTCCTCCTCGATCGTCATCAATCTTCCATCCAAAGCTTGACTCACCTCCTCTTGAATCCTTATCTTCTTTCTGGTAGACAGTAGCTCCTTCTCAAGTCGCACACACTGGGCTACTAGGGTAATCATCACGCGCTCGATGGACTCACCACCCAAGTGGTCCTGTGTGGCGCAGAAGACGACTCTCCTTCCTCAAAGGTGGAAGGAATCCCATCCCTCGACGCCCAGCCTCTCATGGCATCCATAATCCATCTCCACTGATCGTCTAAAAGTCTGGCCCGTTTGGGCATAAGCGTACTCTCCATGACATCATCATCCATCACCTTTCTCTTCTCTCTACGTTTCCTCCGTTCATACACCAACTTAATCCTTGGCGGTGCATCATCCACAACCGCTTCTCTTTTTCCTTTCCCTGCGCTCCCTTCGCTCATACACCATCCTAATCTTTGGTGGGTGTCGCATGAGGGGAATAGTAGCAGCAGGAGTCACAGCAGTATGAGTCTCACTCTCTGAGGCCAAGCCAACTGGCTCCTCAGCAATGGGCTCGAGTGCGACTGCTGGTGGGGTAGGGCTCTCATCATCGGACTCAGATATCCAACCATTTCCCGAGTTTTCCATACCCGGGTACATGGTAGCTGCGAAGTAAGGCTGAGTAGGGTAATACCATGGTGTCGAGGAAAGAGGCTCGGATGAACCATCGGTGCTACTGCTATGGTCAGGTGCTCTCTCTCGGCTAACACGATCAGACATCTACAAATAGAGAAATGCATGCATGCGTACATATTAATTATTGCTAAATTCTAGCATACAAAATTAGCAATCATAATTTTAATAAGACTATTATTATGCTTATGACACGGAATTGTCTTTGGAGTCAAATAATCTTTTTAAAGGTTATAGTCTAGATTTTGAAAATACTCTCTAGTTCACTATAACCGTTGGCTCTGATACCAACTTCTGTCACACCCCGAAAATCGCAGCGGAAAGTCGCGTGACGTGGTGGTAACGGAAGTTGGACTTAACCCAACTTTCATGGTCAAACGTATACTAAAATATCATTAGTTATTAAAAACCATTAGTCATCATCATACGAGTATTTTGTTGTTCTACATCGAAACATTTTTAGTAGTAGTGAATACTACTTTTATTACACACACATGGTTTTATTCAAAACATTTATAGTCTTAACGTTTGACCCTTCCAAACAAAATTCCGAATTCCATGTTGAGCTCACCTATAACCCTGAAAAGCACGAAGGGTAATAAAGTCAACATAAAGTTGGTGAGCTTTCGGGGTTTTGAAATCTTGCAACCATACATCTCATTTAAAAATCATATGATGAAACAAGGCATAATATATTCCACATAGACTAGCTAGGTACTATGTTATTTAGGTCATAAGCCCATAATCAAACCAAGAAACACGTCGTTGCCCCACAACTATCCAGACATATAAACTCCCTCGCCACAACCTGACCAGTGCGACTGGTCGCGAGAGCGGGCCATTCTAACCCGATAGATCTACCAATATATTCTGTGGCCTCATCCCCGAGGTTAATGATTATAGAGGGATTTAGATTTCAGTAGTATATAGATCCATACTACTGATTCAAACTTATACCCTCATATTATATATTATCCCGTTTAACTCATCATATACTTTAATAAATCATTTCATGCTTTTCCCCCAAAACAATTTAAAACACATTTAAAAATGGGGCCGAAGGACTCACCTTGAGCGTAATCCTTGAGGTTAACCAATGTGAAATGCTTTTCGAATTGTAAACCCTAATCATAAACATTATGGTTATTACGCGATAATTCATGCTTAAGAATGCACTTCACCCATTCTAAATATGATTGTTTGAAATGGTACGTTTTGCTTTAGTCAAAACGTATATTTTTGTAAATGTAAATATTTCTTTTTAAATCACATGTTTTGTGTCCTATAAACCACCAATTTCCTTAATTCTTACTAACTTGTCACTAATAAACTTGAGTCGAAAAGTCTTATTATACCATCATCTTGGGTGTCTAAAACCTTCTTAAACAGAGAGTCAATCATCTCTACTTTAGGTCATTATTCCTAAAAATGATTATCTGATCGGGCTTTCTTTTACCTGAGTTCATGTAGAATTCAAGAAGTAGTTTCCTCGTTATATCTTTTGTAAAATACTCTTTTTAATATTACTTGATTATTAATACATCTATTATCCTCTTCTTACATATCTTTACTAATTAGTCGTTTAAAGTGTATACTTATATTTTTTTATTTGTCGTAGTTTGTCCGAGGCACGTTCCATTCTTAATCTAGTTATAGTTTCGATATTTCAACCGTCGTCTAATTGGGTTTGTTAGTCGTGGTGTCTCCTTGGTCATTTGTTTGATCTTAACCATAAATCTTAGTCTCAAGGTCCTTTTGTCGATTTTTACCTAAGAGAGTCCTTTAATTGTGTTTAAAATTCCATTTATTTTAAGCTAGTCATTTGTAGCTATTTTTCTTGTAAAAGTCACCCAAAGTTTTTCACCTACTTATTATTATCACGTTAATAGTCTTGTTAATCCAATGGACTTCCTAATGTTCTTATCTAGATCATACTTTACCATTCATTCCATTCATATGGCCTTGCCTACTTACATGCATAGTATATACATATATACATACTTTTGCCATCTAGATCCTTAATGTAACATGTCCTTATCTACTAAACATCCATAAACAACCTATTTTCAGATTTATCAACCCATACACAAGACATTTGCATACAAAAATCATTGAAACAACCATTTCATACAATTCCTTAATGGGTGAACTAGGGTTTATCAAGATTCTTATCTTGATCATCCATGCATGAACACATATACATTATCTAATCTAATATACCTTACTAGATGGAATCCTTAACGAAATGCAAGCTCGATTCTTGATTTCCCGATGAAACTTCGGGTCCTAACTAAGTTCCAACTAGAGTGTATATGCAAATGAGGGTGGCTAATGTTGGTGTTAACCGAAGGTGAAAGAAGAGAGGGGGGGGTTTCGCGATGGTGCCGGGTGAGAGTGACGGGTGAGGGTGACGGGTGAGTGTATCGGGTGAGGGTGACGGTGAGTGTATCGGGTGAGGGTGACGGTGGTGGTGGCGGTTTCAGGCGACGGTGGTGATGGGTCGAGTGAGGGCGACGGTGATGGTGGTGGTGTCGGTCTCGGATGTAGGTGAGGGTGGTCGCGGTGGCGTGGTGTCCGGATGGTGGTCGCGGTGGTGTTTGGGTGCGGATGGTGGTGCAGTGGTGTTGTGGTGTTGGTGGTATCGGCAGCGGGTGGTGGTGCGGTATCCGGCGAAGGGGAAGGGGAAGAAGGGGAGGGGTCGGCCGATGGGGGTGGTGGTGGTGTGTTTTTGAGAGTGAAGTGGAAGAGAGTGGGAAAATAAAAGGGTGGTGTGTGGAAGATGGTTTTTAAACACTCAAATGGTGTGTTGTCTTGCATGCAAGACTAAAAATCAATCTTGGGATATTGTTATTATTATTATTAATTATTATTATTATTATTATTATTATTATTATTATTATTATTATAATTATTCAAGAAATCGTTAAACGTTTACAATGTTTGCTAACATTAATGCAGGGTTTTGTTTAATTAGACTTAAACGTTAAATAGTCATAATTTAATTATTGCGGGTGGTTTCGGAAGTTGACCTGATTTGACCGGGTGTCACAATATAAAATAACAAGTCCCTCAAATTAACAACTCCCTTGCTTTGACCATGAGCTGTTATGGAATGACTGAGTAACCGATGAATGTATCGAGCAGCGGGTCTCGTATCTGACTGCTTTTTGTTTTGCTCGAGTTGAACCCTCCGGTTCCAATCCGCTCCCAAAATGCTTTCCTCATTGCACCAATTTCCGCCTCTTTACTTTCCTCGTCCGGGAAGGTATGATATGTCGGCATTCCAGATATTGCCTCCTCCTCCATTTCTTGTTCCGTGTATATTCCAAGATAGATACCGAACAAGGCAATGGATGTTTTATGCCAATTCCCAGCTAGTCTGAATGAAACTGCACTATCATCCCAACGGTCAGAGTCTTTCATGCTAAATTTAAAAGATGCTAAAAATTCAAGAGTTAGTTCATAAACGGAAGGTCTATTTTGTGAGAATAAACATTTCCATTGAACACTTAATAAATTATTATATCTTTCTAGCTGTCCGACTGCCACTAGTGTTTCTTCATCCGCTTGTAAGTGGGATCTTTCGACCCTTTGTAGCAATCTTTGAAGTCTATCATGACACCATCTCTCGCGGCTCCCTTCAAAATGTAAGTAGGAATGATCAATGATCCTGAAATTTTTTAAAAATAAGTTAATCTAGACAACACAGATTTCTTAAGCAGTTTCATGATGTTAGTGAAAATTATATGTTTTTCAAAACGTAACATCATAATGATTCAATTCATGTTCAAAAGTAGTTAAGAATTTATCATCCAAGGAAAAAAATTTTGAACATGGGGGTGCGCTTTGTAAAACGTGGGGGTGCGGTTAACATGTTTAGGCATGAAATCTTGACTCGAGCGATCGTGGTTTTGTTTGTAAATCGTTGATTAAGTATGAGTTTAACATTTTCTTGCTTTAAAAATCAAAGATTATACGTTTAATATTTTAATCATTTGTTAATAATTCAAGATACTCAAAATATATATATTGTTTTACACCACTTGAGAATTCTTGTAACTTGAACATGATTAACAAAGTTTTCACCACGAATTATGAAGATAGTCTTGTTAACAACAAAAGAAAACAACTAATTAACTAACTAAACATAGTAATATCTAACTAAACACACTAATTAACACTAATCTACTACAAGAATAAACATGAACAAGTAGGTTAAAAGCATTCATCATTCCATAACACGTTTAAGAACAAGTGTTTACACATATTGCTATGATTTCGGTTGTTTAGAGACCTAATCACCTAACTACATGTAAATGACTTTCATAATCATTGGAATTAGCATACTAACCTCTTGGTCAATTACTCTTTCAAGAACACTTGAAAAGATTAAAGAAAAATGGAAAACAAGATGGAATTGAAGGTGGATACGACTTTGCAGGCAAATTAGTTCGTTTTTATCATGCAAAATTGATGGGAAACAAGACAAAGGGCTGAAAAATGTCAGGTGGTGTCATGTCTTGTCGAACACGGGGGCGTGCCTCTTTAAGCACGGGGTCGTGTTCATGTGTATCATTCGGTTTCAGTCTTTTGTTGTTTCGTTTTTCAGTTTCGCGCGTTATGTAATTTTCCTGGTTAAGTTTTGTCACTTCCAGATCATCAGAAAAGATACGAAAATAGTCCTATAGTTAAATAACACAAGCCAAATTGAAAATTACATTCCCTAGTATCCTACGGTTACAATATACGTTAAAATCCGAAATTAAAACAAAAACAGACTTCAACTCAGCACACGCACGCGCACATTAACACATCACGTAATGCTTCTAAAAGAAACCTCCACACATTTTGTGTGGAAGGTTTGGCATGGGATAGTGAGAAGTGCGGTTGCTCAATTCCGCAAGCTGCCGGTTAATGGAAATGAGTTCCTCGCTCATCTGTTGACCTTTTTGGATAAGTTCAGCTAAGCGTTGGGAAGCAACGAGGTTCATTTCAGTCAATTGCTTGATTAGTTCATGCATTTTGAAGAAATATTCTTGAGTCGTCGGCTCTCCGCGTTTCAGAACGCGATTTCTTCTTCGCAGGATTCCAGTTTGAGCTTCCGTGACTTGATTCTTTCATTTTTTCAGACATTTTTAAGCAGGAATAAGTGTGATGAAAGAATGGAACAAGTGTGGTATTTATACACAGGTCGTGAAAAGTGAACACGGGGGCGTGCTTGGCTAGGCACGGCCCCGTGCTTGTCAGAATTCGTCTTAAATTCGACCTGCAACGTTCCAGAGTCGTCAGCGGTGATCGTGGAAAAATTTTGTCAGAGACAGATGTCGCGTTTAAGTTTCGGGTCTTCGGCATGACCCTTCCCCACACTTAGTTTTCGTCGGGGCGGAGGTGTAATTCCTCCGAAGGAATCTTGGTTGGTCCATCGTTATACGGTTTCAAACGATGACCATTCACTTTGAAACTTAAACCTGTGTGGTTATAAATTTCAATGGCACCATTCGAAAACACGTTTTTTATCGTATAAGGTCCAGACCAACGTGATTTCAGTTTTCCGGGAAATAAACATAAACGAGAGTTATACAGTAAGACACGTTCTCCCACATGAAATTGTTTTGTGCTCTTTAATCGAGCGTCGTGGAATTTTCTTGTCTTTTCTTTGTAAACCCTAGTGTTTTCGTACGCTTGTTCCCTCAATTCCTCCAATTCGTGAATTTGTAGGAATCGATTCTTTCCTGCAAGGTCTTGGTCCAGGTTTGCTGCATTAAGTGCCCAAAAGGCCTTGTGCTCTAGTTCTACAGGTAGATGACACGACTTCCCATAAACTAGTTTAAAACGGTGTTGTGCCGATGGGAGTCTTATAGGCTGTTTGAAAAGCCCATAATGCATCATCTAACTTTGTAGACCAGTCCTTGTGATTTTGACCTACAGTTTCTCAAGGATTCGTTTGATACCTCGGTTAGTGACTTCGCCTTGCCCATTCGCTTATGGATGGTAAGCAGTTGTAAAGCAATGGTGAACTCCATAACGTGCCATTGCTCTTTCAAGCTGATTGTTACAGAAATGAGTTCCTCGATCACTAATCAGAGCTTTGGGGGCACCAAAACAAGAAAATAGTTTCTTAAGGAATTTGACAACGTTCCTGGCATCATTAGTAGGCAGGGCTTGAGCTTCAGCCTATTTTGAAACGTAATCAACTACTACCAAGATATAACGATTGCCAAATGACACCGGGAATGGCCCCATGAAATCAATATCCCATATATCAAATACCTCTCATACTTGAACTGGTTTCTGAGGCATCTCATCTGGTGTTGAGATATTGGTTGCTCTTTGACATGCATCACAGGTGCGTACCATGTTATGAGCATCTTTGAAGATCGTGGGCCAGTAAAATCCAGAGTCGAATACTTTCTTGGCTGTTAAGGTTGCTCCATGGTGTCCTCCTGTGGGTCCTTCATGACAGTGCCTTAGAATTTGTTCTGCTTCACTTCCACTTCCGTATACGCATCTTCGAATGAGTTGGTCTGCATCGATTCTGAACAGATACGGGTCCTCCCAATAGTAATGTTTGATATCAGTAAAGAACTTCTTCTTTTGCTGATAAGCCATTCCTTTGAGAAGGATTCCGCTTGCTAAGTAATTTGCAAAATCGGCGAACCAAGGATGTTCATTGATTGAGGATTGAATGTGCATAAGGAATTCGTGAGGAAAATTGTTGTTTATTTTGGCTTCCTCAGTTTGTGAAGGACTTGAATCCTCAAGACGCGAGAGATGACCAGCCGCTAGATTTTCCGCTCCTTTCTTATCACGAATTTCGATATCAAATTCTTGAAGCAGAAGAATCCAACGAATTAATTTCGGCTTTGCATCTTGTTTGTTGAACAAATAACGAAGCGCTGCATGATCGGTGTAAACAATTGTCTTTGAAAGGATGAGATATGAGCGGAATTTGTCGAATGCGAAAACTACCGCAAGAAGTTCTTTTTCGGTGGTAGTGTAGTTTTCTTGTGCGTCGTTTAGGGTTTTGCTCGCATAATGAATTGGGTGAAATTGCTTTTCTTTCCTCTGTCCTAATACAGCTCCTACCGCGAAATCGCTTGCATCGCACATGAGTTCAAATGGTAGCGTCCAATCTGGGGAAACCATGATTGGAGCAGTTACCAATCTCTCCTTAAGCAATTTGAATGCACTAATGCATTCATCAGAAAATATGAATTTCGCGTCTTTCTCTAGAAGTTGAGTCATTGGTCGAGCGATTTTTGAGAAATCTTTAATGAAACGATGGTAGAATCCTGCATGTCCTAGGAAACTTCTGATGTCTTTCACGGTTGTGGGATGCGGAAGTTTAGAAATAGTGTCGACTTTGGCTTGATCGACTTCAAGCCCCGCTCGAGAGATTTTGTGTCCTAACACTATTCCTTCCGTAACCATGAAGTGGCACTTTTCCCAATTTAAAACAAGGTTGGAGTCTTCACATCTAACCAGCATCTTTTCCAGGTTTTCAAGCATTGCTCAAATGAGTTTCCAAAGATAGAGAAATCATCCATGAAAACTTCTATTGAGTGTTCAATCATGTCATGAAAAATTGCTACCATGCATCTTTGAAATGTAGCAGGAGCATTACACAATCCGAAGGGCATTCACCGATAAGCAAATGTGCCATATGTACAGGTGAATGTTGTCTTCTCTTGATCTCCGGGAGCAATAGGAATTTGGAAATAACCTGAGAAACCATCCAGGAAACAATAGAACATTTTTCCAAACAATCTCTCAATTATTTGGTCGATGAAAGGAAGAGGGAAGTGATCTTTCCTTGTGGCGTCATTGAGTTTGCGATAGTCTATGCAAACTCTCCATCTTGTAACCGTACGAGTGGGAATAAGCTCATTCTTCTCGTTAGTTACAACAGTCATTCCTCCTTTCTTTGGAACAACTTGGACGGGACTGACCCAAGGCGAATCAAAAATAGGGTAAATCAAACCGGCATCTAGCAGTTTGACTACTTCTTTCTTCACCACCTCTTGCATGCTCGGGTTTAAACGTCTTTGAGGTTGAATGACGGATTTGAAGTTCTCCTCCATCAATATTTTATGAGTGCAAAAGAATGGATTGATTCCCTTGATGTCCATGATTTTCCATGCAATTGCTCGCTTGTGTGCCTTAAGCACATTGAGCAACTTGTTCTTCTCATCAATTGATAAGGCGGATGAGATTATGACAGGAAGTTGAGATGTGTTTTCAAGAAAAGCATATTTGAGATGAGATGGAAGTTCTTTGAGCTCTAAAACTGGAGGGTCTTCGATAGAAGGTTTGGCTTTTGGTTCTAAGTCTTGCTCAAAGATCTCAAATGCTTCTTGATGAAATGATGTTTCGTCAACTTCAAGTTCTGGAATGATTTGGTTCTCACAGATGGGTTCGGTGATTGTGACTTCTATTAATTGAGTGTTGCAAGCTTCATTTTAAAGGGCTTCCTTCAAATGACGGCTTATGATCGAATTGCAAGCATCAACGTAATAGAGTGAGTCATCATGATGCTGAGGGTGTTTCATGGATTGGCCTATATCGAAAGTTACTTCCTCCTCGTCTACTCTAAGCGTGAGTTTGCCTGTACAAACATCAATGAGGGCTCGAGCAGTCGCTAAGAAAGGTCGACCTAGGATAAGAGGAACAGTTTTGTCCTCATCCATGTCTAGGATCACAAAATCAACAGGAAATACGAATTTGTCAATTTTAACTAAGAGATTTTCAACGATGCCCCTCGGATATTTAACAGAACGGTCAGCTAACTGGATGCTCATACGGGTAGGTCTAGGTTCACCTAGGTTTAATTTTTCAAAAACCGCATAAGGCATAAGGTTAATGCTTGCACCTAAATCAGCTAACGCATTACTGACAGAAAGATTTTCTATTAGGCAAGGTATGGTGAAACTTCCTGGATCAGTCATCTTTTGAGGTAGTTTGTTTTGAAGAACTGCAGAGCATTCCTTATTCAAAACCACGTGTGATAACTCTTCCAGCTTCTTTTTGTTTCACAAGACACCTTTTAGAAACTTAGCGTAGTTTGGCATTTGTGCTAAGGCCTCCACCAAGGGCAGATTGATGTGGAGTTGCTTGAACAACCCAAGGAATTTGCCATATTGTGCCTCCATTCTTGTTGTCTCAAACGACCTGGATATGGAGGTGGTGGAACATAAGGTGGTGGTGGAACGTATTTCTTTGCTGATTCTTCAATAACAACAGGTTGCTTTTGTTTATCACTCGCATTACTTGGAGTTTCAGTTTCTACTTCTTCAAGGATGGGTTGTAATGCGGGTGCATCACCTTGAGTGGGTTTGCCACTCCTGGTGGTGATGGCTTTGACTTGAGCATTAGGGTTTGTCACAGTGTTGCTAGGCAAAGCTCCTTGAGGTCTTTCAAAGAGTTGTTGTGCTATTTGACCTACTTGGTGCTCTATGGTCTGTATGCTTTGTTGCTTTTGATGTCAGCTTTGTTTCTTTGGAACCTTTCCTCATTTCTTCGATCAGATTTCCGGATGTACTCATCTGTGGCTTGTGTGGTTAACAACAATTGCTGCAATAAGTCTTCCATTGATGATGCTCCACGGTCTTGGTTACTACTGGTCTTACTGCTTGGACCTTGGTATGGTGGTTTCTGTTGTTGGTAAGGTGGCCTTCGGTTGAATCCAGATGATTGTTGGTTACTGCCAGCATCTCTGTAATTCGAGTTGTTTCTCCAATTGGAATTGTATGAGTTGTTTGGGCCTCCTACGTAGTCAACATCTTCAACCATCATAATGCCTTGCGGGCACTCGTTGGTCTTGTATGAGTTTCCACATGTGTTGCTCGTGTTGGAGTTTTCTTTAGCTCGCTTTGTAATTGTTCAAATTTTTTGGTTAGAGCTTCTAATAGGGCTGCAATTAGGGTTTCAGAGTCTACTTGATGAATACCTTTAGAACTGGGTTTGGTTCTTAAAGGGTTGTAAGCAAAGCTCTTCTTAGCTGCTCTTTCTAAGGCTTGATATGCTTCTGTTGGCGTGACACTTCCGAAATCTCCTCCCGCACTTTGGTCTACTTGCTAGCTTGCTGTGAGCTCCGCTGATCGCATCGTAAAAGGTTTGACACTGCACACCACAGCCAAGTCTGTGATGTGGGCATCTCCGAAGGAGACTTTTATCTCTCCCATGCTGCATGTAATGATTCATCGTCGTCTTGGTGGAAACTTGTGATGCTGCTTCTTAGTTTGGCAGTGCGATCGGGTGGAAAGTATTTCAAAAGGAATTGTTCAGCCATTCCCGCCCATGTGGTGATGGAACCAGGCGGAAGTGAATCAAGCCAATTGATGGCTCGGCCTCGAAGTGAAAATGGAAAAAGTCTTAGTCGAATGGCGTCGTCTGAACAGTTATTGATTTTGAAGGTCGCACAGATACGAAGGAATCGTGAAGTGAGCATTAGGATCTTCGTCCTTGTAACCCATGGGACTGAACAGAGTTTTCTACGAGTTGGATAATACTAGACTTAATCTCAATATTGTTGGCCGCTATTGCTGGTTGGACAACACTAGACTCATAACCATCTATTGACGGTGTGGCATAGCGTGTCATCTTCATTTCCTCGTCTTGGTTAGCCATGTCTTCTTCGGATGGTGTATCTTCCAAAATGTCTTCTTCAATGACTGGTGCTTCTTGTTGTGATCTTTTGAGCAATCTTTGACGGAAAAGTCGTTCGGGTTCCGGAAGAGGCGGAACAAGTTTAGAACTAGACGAGTCGGACATACACTAACTTAAGGAAGCATAAACTAACTAAGGCTTAAAATGAATCAGGCAAAAATAACTAAACTAACTAAGGCAAACTACCTAAAAATAAAAATGAAGTTTAAACATAAATATATTAACAGGTTATATGCAAGATAGTCAAAAATTTAGTTTGTCTTTCAAACTGCCGTGTGTCCCCGGCAACGGCGCCAAAAACTTGATGGTTGCGGATAGTATATATATTTTGATGAATATTTATTGCACAGATTCAGTTTTAATTGGTTATTACTAATACTAAACCACACACACAAAAGGCAGTGTACCTGTCGTGTGGTAATATAGTGTTGGTAAGAACCGAGTATCAATCCGTGGACACACCTAGCCTACTCAACAAACTTGATGATTGACTATCAAGTTTGGTTTTTGTTAAAGAAAGTGATAATTTGCATTTGGAAAGATTTTTAGGGTTTAAAAATAAACAATAATAGAAAGAAAGTAAACTAAGATTTGAAGCGTTTGGATTTAAAACCAGGGAATAAAAGTTATCATCCTAATTAGACTCCACTTATGTAATTGTGATGAATTGGTGATGTGATTTAAAGATATTGATTAATGTAATTATGTTAATGTTTATAAAGATGAGCCGACGCGATTTCTCGTCTATCCTGCTGTCGTAGTGACTTGATCCTGTCAGGCTGAGTTTACTGCTCAGATCAAAGCCCTAGTAATGTAGGTGAATCTTTTGTGTCCTATTTGACATACGATTTCTGAAAACATAATTTAATGTTAGAAAGAGAGTTGATCAGGTTCCTTCCTAACATACCATTAATTTTAAAAAACCGTAACAATTACTGAAGTTTCCGAACTAATAAAAGGGAACCCGCAAATGATCAGAAAGTTAAAGTGATATGATTTCTAATAACCATTTCTAGTTCATTAGCCATAGATTTATTATGAAGACCGGTTTCGCGAATGAAAGTTAATCATACGGTTTTCAACCTTGTATGACAATCACAATCACAAACCATAAAGTTATAACTTCCCATTCAAATGTAGATGCTACCCATCAATAGTTTTCCCAAGACCACCATAACATTAACATAACATTTATCACACCATTAGTTCATCACCAATTCCATAAGTTTCATCCGATTAGGATGATAAATAGAGTTTAGCTCATAATGAGCTTTAACATAACAACAGATAACAAAGAAGATAGATAAGTGATCATCGGTGAAATGGAACAATCAAACCGATAATCCCTAATGGATGACGTTTAGGTGATCCCAAGCTTCTTCTAAGTGTTGTATGCACCTCCCGAGCCTCCGAAGGATCTTGAAGTCTTGCTTCCCAAGAGAATTCTGCAGAGTAACTCTCCCACCAAAGCTTTCCAAAAATGGTGAGCTTAGGCTTCTATTTATAGGCTTTCCGGAGTGTTTAAGCACGGCCACGTGCCTAAAAGGCACGGCCCCGTGCTAGTACAATGCTTACGAAAGTTGGTCGGCTCGTACATGCAGGTTGTGTCGGGCACGGCCCCGTGCTAAAAGGGGCTTAGCCCCGTGTTGGAGGTGGGGCACGGCCCCGTGCCTTATGGGGCACGGCCCCGTGTCTACTTTTAGGGAACTGTACTTTTTGTCCTGTCAGATGTCCAAGCATGGGGGTGTGTTAATTTAGCACGGGGGTGTGTTTCTGGCAGGGCATGGGGGCGTGCTTAATGAGGCACGGCCCCATGCTTGGAGTCCAAAGCTCGGATCACTTCAATTTCTTGTTAAATAAGAGATAACTATGAAAAGGGATTAATTAAACTAGTCAAAGTTCATACAGATGAACAATATGCTGATCTTTTTACAAAAGCTTTTGATGAACAGAGATTTAAATATCTAATATCAGCTATTGGGATGATTAACTTTGAGTAGATCTTTTCTTAAAACTAATTCTAATTATTTCTTAAAATATGTGTGTCCTAAGTTGTCTAGTTCATCATTTTCATAAGCTCATGTTTTCTTTGGATAAAAAATCCTTTTTAAAGACTTTCCTTAGATTCTTGAAAATTTTCTGATTCTTCGGAATATATATTTTTACCTTCGGAAGCAAATCATGTCTTCAAAATAAATAACTATCTAAGAAATTTTACCTTCAGAAGAGGTTTCAATCTATCTTCCGAAGCTTAAATACTTGTCTCAGACACTTATTTGTTTTTAAGGACTTTTTCCTTCCGAAGCAAAATTAACTCTCGGAAGCTTTTTTGTTTTATATACAAAGCATTCAAGTTTTTATTTCTCTTCCGAAGCAAAATTTTCAAGATTCTCAGGAAATTCTTCCGAAGTTATTTTAGCTTCGGAAGCTTTTTCATTAAAACTTCTGAAGACAATTTACCTTCGGAAGCTTTTCGAATTCCAAGAAAACTACTTTTTGAACAAAAGTAAACTACTTTTTCAAAGGTGGAACCGACATTCGGATTTCAAAGTTTATCCTCTTTCATTAACTTTGGTTCAAATCCTTTTCACATAAATACCCAACGGTTCCCCCTCTCCCTCACTATCTTCTTCAATTCTACTATTCCTCAAACCTATTTCCCAAACCGCCTTTGCTTTTCACCTTTCTTCATCCTTAAGCTTCTCAAATGGCCAACCTTAACCGCAGAAACAACCCAGATTTCTCCATGCAACTTCACAGGCAACACAATCAGGTTGCTCTGTTAAGCTCTGAGAAAGATGATAGTTTCTCAGAGATTTTCCGTTTCTTAACTTTATCTAATTACTTCACCTCTCTAACCATTGATCCTACTCTCTATGAGGATCATCTGCTTGAATTTTGGAAGACCTGCCAAGAGGTCATCATGGATGGGGAGAAGGCACTGTTTGCCACAGTGCAAGGGAGGACAATCTTCATCACTCTGGCCATCATCAACACTCATTTGCAGCTGGATGATGAAGAAGGTGAGTTGTCCTTCCCAAAGGAAGCTCTCAATCTTTCCTTTGAGTAGATGGGCTATGAGGGAGATTTCTCTGTAAAGACCTTCAGGAAAGGGAAGGTCTCATCCCAGTAGAAATACCTACTTCATGTGGTTATCCACAGCTTGTCAAACAAGCATAGAGGGTGGGACCAGATTCCTGAGGATCTCTCCTTCATAGTACATGGAATGGTTCAAGGGGTCAAGTTCAGGTACTCTCAATTTGTCTATACAAACTTGCTTGCTAACTTGGACTCCTTAGAGTATTATATGTTTCCTAGATATGTTCAACACATTCTCAACTGTGAACTAGGCTCACAGTTGAAGGAAACAGATAATATTCTTAAATTGGGACAGATGAAGCCCGGCATCTTTAAAATCATGAAGAAGCCAACTGTAGGCTTCTCAGGGGTAGAAACAGCCTTTGTCCCCAAAATGTTAGAGCTCATTGCTCAAGGTGACAACCTAGCAACACAAGCTAGTGTTGAACCCACACCTTCTACCTCTCTACCACTAAAAAGACCTCAAGTAACCCTCACCTACCAAATAAAATCCAAACGAACCCCTGCTCAAGCTATTGAGTCTGTGCAGGTCCCCATATACTCACCTTTACAGGAGGAAGTGGACACTAGAGCTCCCACTTCCCCTGAGGAGCAAACCACTCCCATCTCTTCAACAATCAGGGCTGAGGTTCCTCATGCTCACCCTGATGAGCTCACAAGCCCAACTACCTTAAGCCTTCGCTCGGAGTCTCAACACTTAAGTGAACAACCTTCAGGGGACAGTTACCATCCACAGCCTTTGGATCTAAATCAACCCATTCCAAACCTTTCATTATATACTGATGAAGACTTAGGTTTCAGTGAGTACCATGAGTCTCTCTTCTTTTACCCTACTCAAAGAGAGATGAGTATTCCTGAGTCTCCTCAGTCTAGCCCACATCAGTCACCTATCACTGAGGTGGATACTTCTGAACCTGTTCAGGATATCCATATGGAAGAGGCTCTCACTTTTGCAAGTGATTACATTATTAAGACCTCAACCATGGCAACTCAGCCCATTGACATCTCAACTGAGAATGTCAATGAGCAAAGGAAATCCAGCAGCCAAGAACTTGAAGCTGGTGGTGAGAGAAAGGACTTTGGTCCAATCATCTCATCCCCCAATGATTCTTCTGATGAAGAAGAGGGGAATCTGAGACTAAAGGTGCAAAAGCTGTCAAAAAGATGCTCCTATTTAGTCTCTAAGGTTAGTCACCTTGAATCTCAGGTGACTACCCTTCACAACAGGGTCAATGATCAGCAACTTGAGATATCTTATCTTAGGGAAAAACTAGTTGGGAGACCTTTAAGAAGAGTTCAACCAGGAACACAAGAACCTGTGAATGTGGTTGACCTAACCTCTAGCTCACCTATGCAAGAGGGTGATGCTACCAAAAAGGGGGAGAAAGTCATTACAGACACAGAACCTGGGAGTTCTTCAGAGAGTATGGACATTGAGGACTCACCATCCTCACTTGCAATTGTGCATACTCAGCAACTTCCTCAAGTTCACATTAATGTGGACTCTATAGACTCTATCTCCACCTCAAGGAACTTCAAACTACATCATTGGGTGGAGGTATGATGCTGATAGAAGAGCCCTCAATCTTCACAGAGTTCAAGGGCAACAAGAAGTATTTGATTTTCAAACCTTGAACTACTATGAAGGTCTTGATCTGGTCAACATGCCACTTGTCAATCCAAGCAAATCAAGACAAGCTGACAGGTTGGCACTCAGAATTCAAGACAGAATTACTGAAGAGTTCAGCCTAAGAAGGAGACAAAGGCAATCAGGTAATGTCATTGGTCAACTAGATGCTGAGGCAGACCCTGAGATTAGCTTCAAAGGGAAAACCTTGGCTGAAGGCCTAGTGATAGAGCCCTGAGAGCCCCTCACACAACAACTCTTCAGAAATTCATTCCCTTGGTGAAACACCTGCTGGTGAAGGTGTCTCACAACCTCTCTCTAGCCAGAGCTTGGATGCTACACCAAAATGAAGGCCAAACCTCTATCCACCCTGAGTCACAAAGGTCTGTGGGTGACAAAGGGAAAAGGATTTTGACTCCTGAGGAAATTGAGGAGGAGGAGAGAGAGAGGAAGAGGAAGCTAAGGGGAGAAAGTTCCTCTGGGTCTTCAGGTTTTATGCAAGCTGCAATCAGAGCTGCTCCAAGACCAAACACTTAAGATGATGAGTTGAGGGCAGTCATGATTACTTACCGGTAGACCAGGAACTATGACATAGATGAGATTATTTCTCTCCCTTTAGAGCAACTAAATGAACTGTCTGACATGGAAGTGTCAAGAGAGATGAAAGAAAAAGAGGATGCAAGGTTACTTCTCCAATTCAAAGAGGAGAAGAGACAGAAAAGACTCTACAAGCATGCTCCTGCTCTCTTCCCAGTTCAAGAAAACCCTGTGCAAGAGACTATGGCTTCAACACAAGAACCTCAGGTAGACAATGAAACAGACAGACAAAACATGATCAACTACCTAAGTGCCACAGGTCTCTACCAGGCATCTGCACTTCTTCCCTTGTCCTTTGAGTACATTGAGTTTGAGTATCTCAAACAGCTTGAACTTCAAGTCAAGAACAAAAAGCTCAAAGAAAAGAAAAGCTGCAAAGAGAACATGAAAGAGGAGAGGCAAAGTCAAGCAGCCATCATCCAAAAGAGTATGAAGAAGTCTGCTGACAGACAAAGGATGATGAGCTTCTTGAAGCTGTATGGATTCTCCGGAAGGAGACTTGGCCCTATGTATCTATCCACAATGGATGAGCATATCAGGGTAATCAAGCAGAAGATCAAGAGTGGAGATCTGATTGACTTACACTTTCCCCCAAGTCAAATCCAGCCTGAAGTGGAGGTTAAGGTTGAACAACCTAAGACAACACAACCCGGACCTCCTGCTGAGCCTCAGCAAGCTTCATCTTCTGATCCACAGCAGGGTCAAACTCCCTTTCCTTCTGAACCTGTGAGGGAGGAACATCCAACTGAGAAAGACAAGGATGATCAACAAGGTGCTGCAGACCAGTCTTCTCAGTTAAAGCCTTCTAAGAGGAAGAAGAGGATGGCTTCTAAACCAAAGTCTAAGAAGAAGAAGCCTAAATCATCTACCTCTACACCTCAGGCTGAGTCAGATCAACCTGAGGAAGTGCATGAAGAGGCAGCCCAATCAACTCCAATTCAAGTGGCTCCTCTTGCAGCTGAGACACCCATCTTATCCTGGACCTTCTCTACCAATCCAGAAAGATGGCATGTAATCAGAGATCAAGGTGTTGAGAATGTCTATACATGGCAAGACATAATCAACTTACCTCTGCATAATCTCTTTGAGATGAGAAGATACTATGAAATTCTGAATGATCATAACCATCTAATGAAGAAGGATATGGTCATTATTGTGCTGAAGACTACAAACTTCTGAAGATCTTCTAAATGTTTTGGTAGCATCAGCCTAGGGAGAGTTTGTAAGGATTCCTATAAGTCTGATGCAGCCAAAACATCCAAAGTCTCTCTGCAAGCAATGCACTAAAGAACTGAAGTAGAAGTGCTTCGGAAGTTTTACACCATGCACTAGAAATATTCTAAGTGTAAAATCTTCCGAAGCCAAGACCAATATCTTCCGAAGCCAAAAAGTGAAGTCTTCCGAAGCTTCAAAGACAAAGTATTCCGAAGCCAAAGAGTGAAGACATATTTCTTCCGAAGACTTTTAGAGATATGCCTTTATCTGGTGTACTTTACCATAAAGCTGGACCATCTTTCCGCTGCAACTCTGTAAAGTCACCAACTTACATGAGTTGGTGAAAGGTCCATGCTTTTGGTAACTGTACATTGAGGTCTTGAGTCCATGCTTTCTACTTTATGTACTTTTATCCTTTTTGTAATATATTAGGATGTGAGCTATGGCATGTCATAGTCACAAGTCAAAAGGCAGATATGCCTTTTGACTCTACAATTGATTTTGTTTGTGTCTAGTCAATTGTATCCAGCTGGCTTTCAAAGTATAGCCGGCTGTAGGTTGTGGTATAAGTATTCCATGTTCTAGTATCTTTCTTAATGCTTTGTAACACATGTAATACAACTTGAGAAAGCAATATACTGCATCCTTGAAACCCAATCTCTTGTGTTCTCTTGTTCTGTCTCTTACTCATTACTTGTGTTCTCAGTATCATTCTTGTAGTTAATCCAGTTTACTGTTTGATTAAAGTTTAGTTAATCTCCTCTTTGTGTTGTTGTGTTGTAAGTGACCACCCTTCACCGGTCCTGCAAGAGATCATAAAGTTACTATAGCACAATTCCACTCAGATTGTTTACAACTAGGATTTTGCGGTCGCGCTTCGCAGCGAGACTTGGATTGTTTTCCTCACGCTACGCGGCCTGACTTCGGCCATTATCGGTTCAGCTCATCTTAACACGTAAAAGTAAATACAGATAAAGGTTCCGATAACACCAATACCAATAACAAAGATGTTCGCTCATAATCTGTTCAATTTGTCATGACACTACCACCGTAACCACACTCTATAGCCTACTATACCAAAAAAAAATACTCGAGTTTTATATAACTTCGTCTTTAGAAAGTAATTATATAAGAAGGTTGACAAAAAAATTTTAAGTTTGGCACACATTTCATTTTAAAAAAAAAAGAACAAAGGAAAGTTATTTACCCGAATCACGCTATGGGTGTTAAGTCGTTTCCCCCCACACTAAGTTGCTCGAATACAAACTTAAAAACTTAAGTGGCCAAAATTAAAACTTTACAAACTATTGCAACCAAGATGTTCAAAGCGCTAACCTAATAGCCAAAATATTAAATTTATAATCATTATTGTATCAAATTTTAAAGACAACAAACTTTTGTGGCTAATTTGAAAAACTCAAAACCTCACCTACTAAACTAATGAAAGTTTCTCGTGTAAAAGAAACAAAAATATGAGGACAAGGTGTAATAATAAAATGTTACTGTAGCACCCTCATGGTGCTTAAAAAGCAATAATGTGAATATACATTTATTGCTTTCTTTTCCCTCTTATCAAAGAAAGCTATCAACCAATAATAGTGGTCAAAACAAAGCAGTGCCTAATATGAAAACATTATTTTTTACTTTAGCAACTTTTAATATAAGTTATAAATATTATTTTATAGTATTATTTGTTCATGAGAATTATATTATTTATTTATATTATATTATATTATATAATGTTAATTTTAAAACGAAATGAATACAATTTGAAAATTTTGAGGTTTGTATGTCACGCCATCTTCGGGAATTTATTTTTATATGCCACGTATTACTTCATCTATAATGCCACCAGATCACATGTCTCTCTCCACCTGATCTTTTTAGTTGTTATTAAGAGAAGAATGATGAAAAATTAGAGATCAATATTTCACCGGTTTTCTATTTGCTCTTTGTCTCTTTCTCCATATTTCTATTTCCTTTGATAACGAAGAGAAAGAATAGACCAAAAAGATAGAGAGAACGGTTTGTGATTTCGTCCGCGTAACCACCAATGGTCATCCCCTTTAACTTCTCCATCGCTGGACATAGTCTTAGTTCCATGTCGTTTTTCCTCTGTGACGATCTGAGTGGGGAAAACCTCTGGTCAATCAGGTAACTGCAAAACTTATATCTAGGGTTTTTTTATGCAAGAAACCTTAAGCTAATCAAAGGACTACAAATATCATATATTAGGGTATGAAGACGAAGAACTCATAATCAAGGGAAGACATGGGTTGTAGTCGCGAATGAGGTGGAACAGTTCACGGGCGGACAACAGAGATAAGGGTAGTAATAATGGCGAGGAGGGGATGGTGAGAAAAAGAGGGAGTGAATTAAATAATAAAATCAAAGAAGAGAGGGATAAGGTTAGAATGATAAAGATTTATACAATATTTAAGTATACATACAATAATAAATAAATAACAAAAAACACAATCGAAATTGGGGAAAAATTTTTATAACAGAATATTTAAATAATTTTTGATGTAAGATGTAAAACTTTAGTAAATCTAACAATATCATACCTTTATTTTAAAGAAAAGGTTAGCTAATTTTTTTAATTAAATAGATTGAAAATAAAGAATGAATATCGTATTATTTTATGTTACATTTTATTCGAAGATGAGCCAAGTAAAATATAAAATATTTTATTACTTATTTATAAATACGGTTTGAGTTGGTAACGTTTTGACATAAGTTTTTTCCAAAGCGAGTCATGTCAATCAAATGTGTTTTCATTTGACGGTGTATTTACGTTTTGACATACATTTAGTTCGCAAGTTAGTCAGGATGATTGTCATACTTTATCATGTCACATATGGCCGCTACAAGTGTTTATTTTTATGTACGTTTTGACATACATTTAGTTTGCAAATGAGTCAGGATGATTGCAAACATACTTTATCATGTCACATATGGGGCGCCACAAATGTTTATTTTTATGTACGTTTTAACATACATTTAGTTTGCAAATGAGTCAGGATGATTGCAAACATACTTTATCATGTCACATATGGGGTGCCGCAAATGTTTATTTTTATGTATGTTTTAAGTTGGTTTACTTTTGACATAAACTTTGTTTGGAATCATGTCAAATATAATAAGTTTTGATTCATCGTAAATTTAGTTTCAAAACAACTTGTGTTGATTGTAGCCTAACACTTAGCATGCCACTCAACGCACGACCGGTAAGAATCCTAGTTTTATTTACCAAAGAAGGTTTTGTTCCTTTTTAAGGTTTTGTTCTTCACGCCGCAAAATTCCTTTTTTACGGCCTGTTATTGTTGCGAGGTTGTTTGTGTGTGTGGTGTAATGTTGTAGTGTGACAATGGTGTGGCAACATTACCACCACCAAATTTGAGTTTGTTGTGTAGTGTGGTGTATTATGACATGACAAAATGTGATTGGTGGGATGGGTATATTTCCATATACCCACCAATCACATTTTTCAATGTCATAATACACCACACAACAAACTCAAATTTGGTGACGGTATCAGTGACAGAACTTAAACACTCCCATAGGGGGGGCGGAGGCAAAATTAATTTTTTAGAGGCGGCGAACTCGAGTTTTATATAAAATTTATATACTATCGGGTCACAAATTTACGGTACCGGACTAAAGTTTAACACTACCGATGAAAAAAAAGTGCGGCCCTCCCCCCAACTATGCTCCTCTCTTTCAGCTTTGAATTATTGTCAACGGGTTAGTAGTACGCCTCTTTGGCTATTTGTGAACGTAACTAGGATGTTTCATTTGAAATAATATTACTATATAATGTTTGGGTTATTGGCATTGTTACTTTTGAAAAAAATAATAGACCTTTAAAATAATATTACTATATAATTTAGGTTTTACTAACCCGCGCGTTGCGCAAGGAATTCCACCATGATCCCAAATATCAAAATGCAAATGCACTAAGACACTGCGACGACATTATACCTGACGTGATAACGTACAGACTAAGAATTAACCCGACTTGTTTTTGGACTAAATTTACGTTGAAGCGTAAAGTAACTTGAATTATTACCGTTGAAAGAAACGTATTATACTTGACCCAACTATTTTACAAACAAAATTATATCGAAACATAGACTCAAAACGTACATCAAAGACATGTGCAACTGCGCAACATGTTATAAAGAATAGATTATGATCGGCGTGACTTGTTTCCGAACTAAAATTACATTGAAAGTAGAGTAACTCGGATCTATATCATCGAATAAAAACGTTTATTTTTTACCTGGCCCATTTCAGAACAAAATTCACGTAAATACGTAAGTGAACGTTGAAACGTAGATAACTCAAAACGAAAATAACAATATGCAAAAAAATGTTTTATACCCGACTCATACCGGTACGTAAACCCGAAACATTAAAGTTTTATTTACCATAGAACATTTAATAAAAATTTAATAATTGTATATACTATATATATTGTTATTTAAATATTATTATTATTATTTTAGTAATATTATTACCATATAACCTGTCATGAATTAAGATATATATAATTCCTATATATGGCCTCTTGGTTATGTGGTTTTACGTTATGTTTATGCTAAACGAGGTTTATTGTCCGCCGCGCGTTGTCGCGGCATTGTACATGACGTGATAAATATAGACTACAATCGACCCGACTCGTTTCCGAACTAATTTTACGTCAACATATAGAGTAACTCGAATTTCTACCGTTGAACATAAACATTTAATATTTGACCTGACTCGATTTCAAACAAAATTAATGTCGAAACATAGACTTATAATCGATCCGACCTTTTTCAAACTAAATTTACGTCCAAACATATAGTAAATGAAAAAGTATTATATTGACCTAACGCGTTTCCAAACAAACCAATGTCGAAACGTAGGTTTATATTTGACCCGAGTCGTTTCTAATTATGCGTACTAAAAAATAAGTACTAAAATATTTTATATGTCACCCAACTTATTTCTGAACAAAATTTATGTCAAAATATAGACGTATGTCGAAACGTAGGCAGTCTTAAAGTGTATTTGATTAAGCTTGGAACTATGTTATATTTGACCCGAGTCGTTTCTAATTATGCCTAAACATAAACTGACTTGAATATATATTGCACAGGGGTAAACTCGAAGCTTTAGAAACTTAAAGAGAGTAAAAGTGACATTTTATAAAGTTTTTAAAAACTACTAGTGGTTGAAAATGTAAAGATATTAAATACAAAACAAAGCTAATATATATTAAAACAGTCGATGGCACAATCCCATGATAAGGTCTTAGGTATAGTAATTATACAGTCAATATATTGCACTCTGTGTTGATTAATTTACTTCTACTTCTACACTATATGATAATAAAAGGAAATACATTATTTACGAGAGTGAATTAGGGACACCAAATAAAGGTAATCGGGAGCCAAACATGAAGAAGATCAAGAAGGAAATCATGCAATTTTATATCATATGATACATATTCCTCTCACTCCTCACTATTATGTGCCACCTTAACGTCAAATCATTACTAGCAATCAAGGATCCAACTATTAACCTAGAAAATGCACATCATTCATCACCACTAAACCTCTTTTAATTACTTTTATCCTAATAATATTTACTGATCCTAAAATAATTACCTCATAAATGAAAATTAAAATTAACAGTATTTAAAATGTTTCATTGATAGTAAAAAACTGCAAGATAAAATTTAATATAAAATTATACCATTCGTATCTCTCTACTTTGAGATAGTTGATGGTGAGATTGATATGGTTTATAAGCTATAAAGTTGATAGGAAACCCGATGCTAAGAAGAAGTAGATTTTTGCAAGTTACCGGTTATCGGATCCTCCGGCTTGTCAAGCCAAGCATGTGACAAAGCCTCTTCCTCCTTTGAATTCCAAGGTTGATGCATGGGAACAACACTTGTAGGAGTGGTAGTGCACTTAGTTTACTGGAACTCTTTTCTTAGAGCTCTTAACCGATTATGATGGCTTGGCTTGAGTTTCATATACGTATTCAGGTTGGGTTCTATATACATATTCAGGGTGGATTTTCTTAGGGGATTAGATTTGGTTATAGTATAAACTAGTATTATGCCCCCGCGTTGTAGGGGGGCCATAAAATCGTACCAAGTATCACCAATCGCACACTATCGCTAGTAACAACTAACACAAAAAAAAACTCATATTAAAAAAGAAATAGAAAAGAAAAAGATAAAATTAAACGAAGAGTAGATGTAAAAACATTGAACCACACAACAAAACATATAAAAAAATAAATAAAACAAACGAAAAGTAGACGTAATAAAGTTGAACCACCAGGCAAACTATAAAACATATAAAACAATAAGTAAGCGATATAGGACTAGCATGTTCCGATAAAACCATAAACGTAAAAAATAAGCATAAAAACGTTGAACCACAAACGCATGTTGTGGCATGCTAACTCCCAAAATTTAGATCGATACGTAAAACAAAATTTGTAAAATATGAAGAGTATAGAGAGGCAAAGTTGAAAATAAAAATTATTGGTGATAAATTATAAATATGTAAAACTATTTCATTGAAATATAGTAACAGTTAAAGATTTAATTAAAAAGGTGAGTATAACCTACTAAACATGGTACAACATTTTAAAGCACAAAACCACTTGATAAATTTGAGGAACCACATCCCACACTTGTTAATTAGTATTATATATAATTTGGGTGAATTTTACATTGGGAATTAGGTTTACTTTGGTAAGAGCATTCACACTATATTTAAGAGAATTTTTGAGTGTTTAGGAGTGAATAAAAGAAAAAAGTGTTACTGTTTATGGTATATCTTGGAAATCACTATTTAATTCTTATAAAATTTTTAATATTTACTAAAAGTGGTTGTGAGTGGAGAATAAATAAAATAATAATAATAAATGTATAAAAAATATTATTTAATTGAAAATAAAAAAATATTAATTTTTATTGTAATTATATGAATAAATACTCTCTGATTGCTCTAATAGTGTGGGTGGTCTACTGAACAAAACGACAATCATGGTAGTGCAGAAAACATGTTTGGATCATAATGTAGGTAATATGATAGTGGTCGAGACAATGAAAGGATCGATGCTATTTTGGGGACCATTTCTTTCAATTATACAAGTGATAAAAATATGTAATCTTTTTACATGTACCATTAGACTCTTTAACGAGGCATGGATGGGCCACCACACCATCTTCAATTTTGTGGCATCAAGATGACGGGCGTAGCATTTTCATCACAACCCAATTAGGGCGAAGGTTTAGTGGGTGGTTTTAAGATGCAACTTTTGTTTTTATTAATACAGACTGTTTAAATAAAATATTAGATAAATAATAATAAAAGAATTTAATTATAAAACGATATGATTGAAATTGCATATCAATAAGTATATAATTAAGAAAACAATGATACCATTGTTTTAAACTTTTACTTTTAAACTCTTATTGCTTTTTTTTTAAATAAATATTTTATTTCAAAACAAAACCGCTGTAAAAAAATATTAATATTAAAAATTTCCTTATCATAACTCCTAATTTTAGTTATTTTGTCTTATAAAAAATCACTTTTAAAAAAACCATTTTAAAATATTTCATAATTTTTAAAATGTTTTTTGTTTTAGAAAATTTTCTTATTTTTAAAATTTTGTTTATTTAGAAGTTACATTTATATAGCATCACTTTATCAATTTATTAAAAAATAATTTTAGTCTCAAAGGAAGTAAATAATAGTATTAGCATTTAATGTATTTTATTTAATGGGAGAGAGAAGCGGAAAAATTAAAATTAGATGGTTTAGAATTGTGTCAAGTGTCATCTTAAAATCTTTTTTATTATAATAGATAGATTAATAAGTTTCTATAAAACAAAGTCTATATATATGGTAGGTTCGTTTTGTAACCAAAGAAGTACGATTTACACAAAGATCAACTTTTTTAACAACAATTACTGGATTTTATATAAAATACATATTAACCTGTAACGTTTTTGTTATGACACACCACTTTAACCATCATGATATTCCGCAGACTATTACACTTAGTTTACTAAACATTCATAAGCTTAACTAGTAATGACACTCCTACTTTCATCTTCAATTGAACCTTGATCATTCGATCTCACCCCGTTTTTCAAACCTTACAAGAAACCCGCCTTTCATCTTCGCCGTGAAGTAAGATACGTAAACCGGCTCCACACCATCATCGTTCGCCATAACCACCCTAAATCGCCCTAAAACCCCGCCACCACCCTCTTCATCATCTGCAAAATGCCATCTCTTTACCCAAACAAACACGCGGCCCAGCCTGGAACACCGGATACTCATAAACATCCCTAGGCTTAAACCTCCAACGCCCTAAGACATCCTTCTCCAACCACCTCTCCGGTCGAAACTCCGCCCAATCGGACCCCCCACAACTCCTCCGACCTCCCATTGCGTAAATATGGTATGTCACCTTACTGCCTTTCTTCACGAAAGTCCCATCAGGCAAAACGTCGTCGCCTCCTGCTTGCTTTCCATCGATAGGCACCGGAGGGTATAGTCTCATGCTTTCGCAAAGCGAAGCATGAGTATATACCATATCTTTCACTCATATCATAAACACACTTTTCCGATTTCATCTTAACTTCTTTAAATTTCTCTTTCTACTCTACTCTAGGGTTCTTGTGAAGCAACCAAAAGAACCACGTCAACGCCGCTGACGTTGTGTCTCTTCCAGCTAATATGAAGCTAATTACGATGTCGGAGACGAACTTTTGATCATTGTGACCGCTACTAAGAAACCGAGAAAGTAGATCAACGGACTCGAGAGATGATTTTTCCTCTAGTTCTAGCGTTTTCTCTCTAGTGATTTTATCAGCGAAATCTCGAACAACGGCAATGGCTTTACGAAGGCGTTTCTCCGAACCAACGTTAAGAAGTCGTTTAAGTTTCCATACAAAAGGTAGACTCGAGCGGATTCTACCAGTTATGATCATAACAGCCTCTTCAAACGCAGTAGCGAATATAGCACTAGGCAAAGATGGCGCTAAATAAGCGGGATCATATCCGAAAGCGATCTGGCATATATTGTCAAACGCGAATCTTTGAAGAATGTCTTGGAGATCAAGAACAGTGTTCTTCTTAGAGGCCGCGAGGATCGGCAATAGACGGTCATTGAGCTCATTGTCTACCACCTGTTCGACGAAATTCCGTAGAGACCTTGTGTTGAACTCGTGACTAGAAACTTGCCTCTGGAATTTCCACCTGTCACCGTCGATGTTGAATATTCCGTCACCGAGTAAATCAAACGTTGTAGAAATGACCGCCGCGCCTTTCGGGTAGAGATGGAAGTTGGTTTTGAGGATGTGACGGACGACTGCGGGGTCCGCAGTGAACACTCGGAGACGACCTAAAGGGAGGTGAATCGTGATAGTTTTAGTAGGGCTGTTGTTGAGTATGTCAGCAGTCCATTGTATGAACCGGTGGCGATTTTGCAACATAACGAACAAAGACCCGATGATTGGATATGATTTAGGCTCGTATGAGTCGATTTGCTTGTGAAGAAGATGAAGAAAAAGAAGAAGAAAGTTAATGGCAAGATGCAAAAGAAGGACGTTGAGATCTCGTACTCCATCGTTATAGTCAAACAGCAAAATGTCACAAGAACTTGAAGAAAAATAAGGTTAAGAAATTTATTGTATGAGAATTTTGGTAAAGGGGTTTATATAAAATTAGAAATGATGCTGATATTTTATAATACTATAACTTTGATAATAATGTTAAGCTTTATTCATTGATTTCGTTTGTCTATTGTTTATGCTATGTGTGTATATGACAAAGAATGACACTGCTGACGTTGAATTTAGTTTTTCTTATTGTTTTTGCCATTTGAACGCAATCTTGTGTTTCAGGTGATCAAATAATGTAATATTTGTGTCATAATATACATACACCCAATTTTATAAATCGACGCCCCCTTATGCGTTTCGTATGACACCATACGCGACGTATAGATTCGATGACATTGAAAACGATAAAACTTCAGGGGGTTGTTAGAGAGTTATATGCCCCATATAACCCTTTACGACGCGTAAAACAAATTTCGATACTAACTACGTGTAAAATTCAGGGGGCTGTCAGAGGGGTTATACACCCCGTATAAAGCTATATAACACACCTATACGACGTGTATGTTGCTATACGACGACCGTATAAAAATTTGATTTGTTAATTTAAAATTTTGAATTGTTTAAATATCCCAACCCTTTTCAATAAAATATAATCTTTTGTCCGAGACTATTAAATGATCTCGTTGTTTATGAGTCTATCATTAGGGTGAGGAGGCCTCATTCTCAACCATCTTAATGGATGATTTCTTCGACGTTAAAAAAATGTTTTAAGGTCATCAAAATAATTTTTTTGAAACGGCAAATGTGAGACCTTGTTTCAAATTATATAAACAAACAAACAAACATACCCAGTAAATCCCACTCAAGAGCAGGGTCTGGAGGGGTGGTTGGTGGCGAGTCTTACCTCTATCTTGGAAAATAGAGAGACCGCTTCCTAAGAGACCCCCGACTCAGTAAGGAAAACAATAACCGTAACAATTATATGTGTTATTTTAATCAGATCCACTTATTCGTGTCTCCAGTCAGAACCGTTTCTCCTCAACACCATTAGTTGAAGAAAACCTATTGCTGGAAAACCACGCCGGCTCAAAGTACATATGTAATGTATTTAGAAAAAAAACATTTTGTTACAGTCTTTTTCATTTAAAGAAAATTGAAAGTAAATAGAAAACCAAAAAAAATGGTGGTAAAGAGTTTTTTAATGAAAAAAGTGTAATGAAATAAAAGAATATTATTAATTTTTTTCTCCTAACTTCCTCTCATACAAAGTACATATACATAAGATATGTAACTTTTTTTCTATCAAATTTCAAACTTTAAAACATGAAATTACATTGTATCTTCTATTATCGTTCCTTTTCTCCTCATCGTAATTACAATTTTCCTTTTTTTTTCTAATTAGACAGGGATAGGTACCTTATTGTATTTTAATATTTAAATTTCAAGAGTGGTTTTGCTTGTAAAGAGAGAAAAGAGACTAATTTATCCTATTTTTACTTTTTGATAGAAATATATACAAAATCGTTTTATTTCCAGATCATAAAAGAGATGTGTTTTCTAAAAGGATTCATTATAAGGTAGTGTAGATAAACATATTAATATTTATTTTATATATTAACGGGGAAAAATATATATCACATAATTGTTATCATTATTATTTTGTCAAAACTTTAGTTAAAGGAACATTCAAAGAAAAAAAAAACAAAAAAAGCATGTTCCACCACAACTTCTAAGGAGCGCGTTAAAGGAGAGGTTATGCACCGTTTTGCACGTTTGTATATATAATAGGTGAACCCCTCCTATTGGTTTGAATACTTCAGAAAAGATCAACAGTAGTTCCTGTTATAGAAACCGAACTAGACCAACCGGTTAATCGGTTTAATTTCACCGAGATCGCCAGATTTGAAAGAACCGGGATATCCAGGAAACCGTTTAGGGCAAGCGAAATGGTGAAGAGATTTTTAGCACTTAAAATTTATTTTAAACAATTTGAAAGATGTAACGATGTGAGATGGGATTGCAAGAGCATTGCCTAAAATTAATAAATGTTTACTCATTTATAGGCTTTGAACTTTTGACCTTCTCAACTTTCACCTCCTCATTTATATGATATGTATACTAATGTTCATTATATAATACACCACCTTTACTCCTTTTAATAAACACAAGCTATGACCATTATTATTGTATCATTATATTCTATAAGAAGTATAGATACAGATTTTTTTGATCTTCTAGTGTGGTTGAGAAAACCTTAATGGTTTTTGGTGTAGAAATGAAATTATACTAGTTTATGGAGGGTTTGCAGATTGAAACAATTTATGGAAATGAGGAGAAGTTGAAGTTGGAATACTATGGTGAAATAACATGGAGTTTACTTGTGGATAGCAAGCTGTAGATTGATTTCCAAATCTAAGGTTTGCAACTTTGACTTGCGAACGCAAGAACAAACCCATGCGGCACTACCACCCTTGCAACACATGCTACACTACTGCATCATCTAAAGTTCGCTTCCTCAAATTGCGAACTTTATATCAGAAGTTCTTCTGCTCGAACTCCCCATGAACCACCATAATCTTGTTTGGACACCATAAGCCACAAAAGTTTTCCTAACTATATTAGATAATAAAAATATATATGTATATCTATAATTTAGATGATATAAGTTAAAACTAGATGATCAATTTTCAAAATCATTGGTATCATATAATATGAATGAAAACATTACTAAACAAAAACGAGATTTGAAAACATCATCCATGTTATGGCATCAATGTTTAGGCCACATCTCACGAGATCAAATGTTAAGACCCGTGAAAGATGGAGTATTATCTTATCTGGCTTCTTTGATTTCGAAACATGTGTTAAATGCCTTAGAGGTAAATGGCTAATGGATCTAAAAAAAGGGTGCCCCCATGAGTTTCAATATACTAGAACTCATACACATTATGTTGATCCATGAAGAGGATAAAGGTACCGAAAACTCAAGAATTCAACAATGGTTGTCAACTGCCGAATTATATCAAGTACAAAATTCATCTGCCGATCAGCATATGATGAATGACTGCCAAGCAGCATATGCTAAACCACTGCCGATCAGCACTTATCTGATGTGCTGCTAATCATCACTGAACTTCATGTTTTGCTGATAAGTTGTTACACAAGACAAGATTGCCTGTACCAATGGTTGTTGTGTTTACTGAAGCTGCCTAACTCTAATGGGCCGATTGTATGTCTTGTTGTACATTCTAAACATAGAATAGTTTATATTTATTATTTAGATTTCATAGTATACAACCCTTGTACTTGTATAATAGAGGTAAGCTTGTTTAAGGCACTTGTGTATCTGCTGAATGTAACTCTTTGTACTCAGTTTTGATTAATCATGTGAATACTTTAAAAGAACATTTGTGTACTTATCTTTACTCCAAATAATTGTGTTTGTTAGTAAGTAGTTAACTTAAATTCCACATTTTTAACCACTGATCAAATAGAAAAGTCTTGTTAATCTATAAACCTGATTCAACACACTAGAATTAGTGGACCTTATGCTTTTAGAATATGAGTACATAAATCATTTATTACTTTTATAAATGATCACTTTCAACTTGTAGTTGTACTTATTTAAGTATAAATCTTAGTCACTTGACATGTTAACCTTCAAGCTAGAAATTGAAAATCAACTCGACCATAAAATAAAGGTAGTGAGATTTGATAGAGGTGGTGAGTATTATGGTAGACATATTGATATCGGTCAAACTCCTTCAAGATATTAACTTACAAGAAATCTAAGAGGAATGAAGGATGGGCTGTCTACACTTACATCCTATTACACTTCTTGTACATGACATTTTGATTTGGTTGTCGAGACTCGATCAAAAATAAGTTATTATATCGGTGTTAGCTACCTTTATTGTGTAAGGGTAAGTAAGGTCGTCTCCACATGGCCAAATCTAAACACAATGATCATCACTTATAAACTCTTTTTTTGACATTACAGTTATCAAATTATTCTTAATTAATTTATTTGTGTTTTTAAAGTTTACATGACATATTATTTTACGCCAGAGGAAATACTCATCACTATTGGTTTTATATAGAAAACAAGAAACTTCTCCTGATGGTGATTTTTCCTGCAATTCCATCTTATACATGTTCCCTTTACTGGGGCTATGAGCAAGATATGTTGCTTAGGAATTACCCCAAGATATGTTGCTTAGGAATTACCACCCCAGGCTTGAGAACAATACACTCATTCTCAGTAAAAAACATGTTATGTCTTTGGTCATAAAATTGAGATACACTCAAAAGATTGTACCTAAGCTCCTTAACATAGTTTACCTTCTTAATGTTGAGCTTACCATTTATGACTCTGGCCCTTCTAGTGATGCAACCACCTAATTCTTCTCCAAAAGCAACTGGCCATCTATCAAATCTTTCAATATTTTAAAGCAAAAAGTCATTCCCTATAATGTTTCTAAAATAACCATTATCAATAATCCATACATTCCCTTTGATCTTTAGTTTTTCTACACAGAAAAAGATAGTTAGTTACACCTGGAAACCCAAGCCTTGTTAGTATTGGGCTTGTCAAAGTGAATTGAAGATAATGCAACAGTAATTGATCCTATATGCAAGCTTTGAGTATCATTCGTTGTTGTTGATTACTAACTTTCAGTCACATGGCCTTCCTTTATCTTTCACATCATCTTTGGAATACTAGACTTGGCATTCAATACTTCGAAAGATTTAATAACTTTGGAAGTTTTGGAGACTGGACCTTCGGAAGTTTTTGCATCCACTGCAGCAGACTTCAATAATTTGGAAGCATTCCTTTCTTTCGAGACCAACTTTGTTTCTGAATGTAAGTTTTTAATTATCTTCTTCTTCACTTTGGAGCTTTCGAAAAGAAAAGATTTCCCTTCCGAATCTATCTTCTTCTTCTTTTTTCAGAAGTTTTATTCTTGGTCATATGGATAGTGCTTTTAGGATTGTATATACAATTCTTAGTAAAGTGAGAAGTACTACCACACATGATGCATTTAATTTGCATACTTCTGAGATTCTTCTTTTAAGTAAGAGGCTGAGCTTGATCTTTATCTTCTTTCTTCTTCATTTTCACGGATGATGCAACAGGCTTATTAAGGTGTGCTTTTGAAACTGGATGGTTCAGGCTGTGCAGTAGTGGTGCACATTTGATCAGTCTTCTTCTCTTGACCAGGATGATTTGGACATGAAATATGACTCTTGGTACTAGAGTCAATGGTTGAGTTTTCAGTCTTAACCACTTCAAATCCAAATGATATAAAAACTTGTTTTTGCTTGGACTTGAAGGTGATCTTGATCTCTTGGGCTTTCTTTGATTTTCTTTTGGTTGCCTTGATCAAGTTCTTCCTTGTACACTCAGTCATCCTTGATTCTTTCTTCCTGCAAAAGAATAGTGACATTTCTTAGAATAATATTCTTTACTCACTTCATATCCATACTTTACTATATTCTTTTTATCTTTATCTTTTTTCTTGGATAGGGTCTATGAGGGGAAGCTAATCTTAACAAGTTCTACAACTTGGGGATCTTACAGATAATAATGTGTGTGGAGGAGCTATCTCACTTGAACCTAATCCTTGTCTGTTCTGATAAAAAAATATTTGCATGCAAGGATGAAGATATAATGTTCTTGAAGGTTTCCTTTTCAAGAACACACTTTTTGTCTTGGCTTTGTTGATTACAAGTTCAGCTTGACATTTAGTTAATTTGGTAATTAGATCTTTGTTTAAGTCCTGTAATTTGTATGTTCGTGCTTAAGAGTTGAAACTATTTTCTCAAAATCTTTTATTGTAAGTTTATAATTATTTTCAGCTCTTTTAAAATCAGCTTTTAAAATATTCAAAAACGTAAGATCGGATCTCACTTCCAAGTTATAGGACCTATACATATTTACTTTAGTAATGCATTAAGGAGTGCAAAAATATTTTTTTATTCTTAACTTCTTCATGGTCAGCTATCAATGATTGGTTGGGAGAAATATTTTCTACCTATAAGCTCTAGTCAAAGCCTTTTTTTAACGGTAACAGTAGGTTGTTGTTTTGGTTGGCTTCTCAAGTCTAGGAGCACCCTCAATGTAGTTTGGCCTGGATTGTGCTTGGCCACCATTAGTTTTTGGTGACTTGCATTCCATAGCAAAGTGTCATATTTGGTTACAATTGTAACATTTCACTTTGCTTTTATCCAGCCCAAATTTTGCACTTGATACATAGCTGAGAAACTTCCTTCCTATTGTCTTGTAAAACTTCTTGGCTTAGTGAGTGAGAATAGCCATTTGTTGGACTATCTTTATATACTTCAGATCATCTGGATGGATACAATCCAGGTATTCAAAAGTGAAGAGAAAGTTGCCACAACTTTTATCAGCCAACACAAAGGCTTGAGCAAAGTTTGTCTCTTGTAATAATCTTCCTTGGATGTAGCTCTTCATTGGAGTCTTATGAAAGGTGATAAAAAGATACTTTTATGAGTTGTCAGGGTAGCAGATAAGATGATTTTATGGTCCTCTACTATCCCTTTCAAGCACATTAAGTGCTGAACTCTATTGATTGTTGTAAGAGCTGATTGATGGATTTTGCATGTTCATCTTCATCTAGTAGCCACTAAAGATACCATATAACTTTGTGAGAGTAAGGATACAATTTGTAAAACTCACGGAGCAAAACCAAAATTAACTCAAACATATATTATTTTCATATTTTGTTGTAAATTATATACAAATAAATAGTTCTAAATTTTAATACTTATATTATTTATGAAGTCATGTTGTCCTAAAATCTAGTTTGAAAGGTTAGTTCGTTTTCCTGTCCGGTTCTAAAAACATTGCTCATAGGTTCAAGCCCCAATTAATTTCACATGAATTTCTTTACGTTTATTACATGTCTATCTTTACTCTGGATTATACCCAATTCATTTGCAAATTAGGATATTTGATGTGGTGTTCATTTTTTACTTTAGATTGTTCACTGTGAAATGGCAAAGATGGCAAAATGCGGTTAGCAACATATGTTTTTTCCACTTATAACATCAATGCTAGCAGTGTGATATTAGTAAGAAGGAAAAAACAATGACTAGATTGATTGATATGAATAGATAAAAATGTAAATAATGCATATCATCCGCTATTTTAAACCTTTTTTGGTTGCAAACCCACCTGAATCAAAAATTAATTTTATTTGATTTAATGTTGTAGTATTTAATAGTCGTTTAATGATTTTGGTAGAAAACTCAAGAAAAATAAGTTATTTTTTGAAGTGTAGTTACTAACATGTTGTGTGACATCATCAAACCTTCAAGTCATTTTTAAGCATTTATTAAAAAAAATGCTAAATATGAATATCAATTACTCCAAGCAAGAATCAAACAACATAACTACTATCACTTCGACGCGAAAAAAAAACAAACCAAAAACGTACACTAAACTTACCAAAGGTGTCAATAACGAAACCATTCAATGTATATGCATTTTTCCAATTGTCCATCTTCACTAAAAATCAAAACGAAAAAAGAACATGTTCCAAGAAAAAAATGGGATAACATTGTTCGGAAAAATAATAATAATAACCGACTGAGGGACACAAACCCACGACTATCAGTAGGTACACAAATATCCTCACAAATGCCTTTCACTCTATCTCTTTCAGCGATTGAAATACAATTTAAGCATCCAACCATCTACGGCTTCAACAGCAGAGGCTTATTAGCAAAGACTTTAACCGAGTCAACAACCTATGTTGATCAGTCCTTATTAGATCAATGACAATTAGTTTGTTGTTTTTATTTCGTAAAATTATTTAGAGTATATTTTTCTTTCATGTCTCGCAATCAATTGAGACTTCTACGTATATAAATATTTGTACTATTCAACGGAAGGGTTCAAGAGAGTTTTATCACTTTATAGAGTGATGGTACATTACAACTAGATAAGATCCATGGTTACAAGAATCCAATAGATATATGCTCAAAAGATCATGAAGTTAGATAAGTTAAAACTCTTATGTTTCTTCCACCGTCCTTTAGGTTGATTATTAAGGAGGTTTTTCACTAGCACGAGAGGGAGATTACATAATTACAAAACGACATACAGTTGAAGTGAGTCGCCTTCAAATTAAAGATTATTGGGTTGTATGAAGGTCATGACAAGTTGAAACCCTATGCTTTTTGTCCTTTAAGATTGTTGGGTTCTAACGTTTAGTGGATTATCACTCATTGTATTATTAAACAAATGATACGCTCTATGCTTTAAGGGGTGTTCAAAAATACCCGAATCCGAAATATCCTAAAATCCGAATATCCGAAATTTTGGATTCAGATTCAGATAGTGATTTTGAGAATTTTGGGATATTTCGGATATCCGAAATATTTTTATAAAAAAATAAAATAAAATAAAATTTTAATAAATATTTCGGACGTTTTCAGATATTTCGGATATTTTAATAAAACTTCGGATATCTGAAATTTTTTTTAATAAAAAGTATTATATTTTTATAAAATTTATTAAATAATACATTTTTTTTGGAATTCGAATAGTGAAATCCATTATCTGAAATTCAGATGCCCGAATTTAAACACCCCTACTATGATCTATTGCTCTTGATATATTAATAATATATATGTATTAACCGGATCGGGAATAACTCCTCATGTTTGTCTTGATGGATGATATAAAAGCAAAAGTGATCAAATGAAAATATGAATTGTCAAAAGAGAATTTGATTTCAAGAGAGATATGTGTTAAAATATGCAAGTGTGTCCGGCCATAATTTTTTTTAATAGTAACTCCTAGATTAACTAGGATAGAATGAGTAACACCTAGATAATCTAGGAGTTGCCCCCACTAAAACTCAACCCACAACCTTTGGTTGGAGTGGTCATAAATAAGAAAGAATTTTAGAACAATATATGCATGCAGAAGCTGGCATCAAAAACATTTATGAATACGGGAAATCGGGAATAAAGGACCCCAGGGTCATAGCGCCCGGTTTTACTTTCCTGGCACACTAAAATACATTGAAACCACAGTGTATGGAGCGGATTTAGTAATATTGGAGACGCGAAAACCCAGTGTTAAAGATCGGTGTTACTATATTCTGAAACTTAAAAGAAAACACCAAGTTAATGAAGTTATATAAAACACTAGATTTTTAGTAATCAGGGTTTCACTCACTATATTTGGTTTTATATTATTATATATGTTGGAGGGGTCTTTTTCTTATAATTTCAAAATTTTAAGGACTATAGATGAAGATTTTTATCTTCTTGAATGTGGACTGTTGTGAGCCAGAGAGTAGAGATATTTATAGCAAAAAAAGGAGAGATATTTAGGTTCATATCCAATCAGTCTTATGATAAAAACAGACCAATTTCAAATCATTACCTGTTCTTCTTCTTCTTCTTGACTATGGAGCCCTCAACCATTCTCCCATCATCTCATCTTTCTATTTTCTGTCATAAACCCCATGGAACAACCAATGGAGCTTTTCCTTTTAGTTTTAAACAATGGAAGCGAACATCTAATATGACTGTTTCACATTGTCAAAAGATGCATGTATCAGGTGGGTTCACTCTATCTCTACTCCTATATATGTGTGTGTGTGTGTACAGAGAAGAAAGAATAAGAGAGATGCATATATCTTTCTCTCTAATCTGTAAGTAAATGTTAGGGTGACTTGGGTTTAAAAGTTATGCTTTTTCCACTTCTCAAATGATTAATTGATTTAAGATCATACAAAAACTTATACTAAAATCATGAACCCATATTCTATAGCATAATTCAAAGAATTGTATTGACTTGAGTACTTTCGACTCGATTGGCCTGTTATTCTTTTAGCTCAAATGTAATGTAATTTTGCCCAAGCCATAGCAAAGAACCTTCAAAAAGCTGAGACTGAGCTTTTCAGGCTCGACAAGCCTTAGGCACAGCCTCAAGAGAACTAAAATTGGGCGCAGGCTCAGGCTCTGCTTCGGTAGACTCAAATATTGACTTAGATGGCTAGAGAAGCTTATTTATTATTATTATTATTATTATTATTTTGTAACTATGGTTGTTTTGACTCATGAATGTTGACTTTTGATAGGATTTGGAGAAGCATCACCAGAACTTAAAGCAGCAAAAAATCTTCACAATTTCTTTACATATGTTGCAGTCAGGGTTGTCACTGCACAGCTTGAGGTGTGTTTCTCTTCCTACTAGAAATGTTCACATTGTTGACTTTTTATGTTCAAACATGTAACCGTCCAAAAATGAATTTAATTACAAATTATATTTAGTTTTAGAGGCAACAAAAAAAAGTTATCAAATCACATATAAATTAGTTTTCCAGAAGAAATGCAACATTTGGTTTGACATATTGTTTCACAGAACAGAGCTACAATCCTGAGGCCCATAAGGACTTGATGGAATTTCTGGAAAGACACTCTTTAAATGATGGTGATAAATTTTGTGCAGCGTTAATGCGCGAATCATCAAGACATAAAACCCTAGGTATTCCGTAACTTCCCTATTTCTGAATTACTATTTTTTGCTAATTTTTTATCATTTATCCATTCGACCCATTAGGCCATTAGAGGCGAAGCATTATGCAAATTGACCATTAACGATAAACATGTCAAAATTTCCATCTTTAGAAACTAGTATAGTCGATTTCTAATTACCACATAACATAAAGTTTATCCTTTATAAACCTTTGTAAAGTAGGTAATTTTTTAACTAAGTACATGGGAGACGAAGGTAGATGTAGGCTGTCCAATGAAAAAAATATTATCTGATAGTTCCCAGTTTAACTAATATTATAGAAAAGTTATAGAAATCCTAATGTTTGATACACTACTATATTGTTTATTATCAATCATGTTTGGTTAAAGAGTAGTATATGGGACTTACAAAAGTCAACTCTTACTAATGTTATTCTTTAATGGTCGTATTAGAGTTCTAACTATTGGTATTCTTCTTGTCTTATGATTTGTTGGATTCACATGACGCTCCTCCTTTCATAGCTATGAGGATACTAGAAGTAAGTATAGTTTATGTTCATTATTAAGTTTATTCAAAATGCACAAAAATTTAAGCATATTTTAATAATACGTATATGTTACAGGTCCGATCTGCATACTGCAAGAGAGATTTTGAGTGGGACAATTTAGAAAGATTAGCTAAAAAGGTAAAATTTCGTCATCTATTATAAGCTAAGTTCTCTTGCTTCACTAACTTTGGTTCCCTTATGTTTTGATTTTCTGCAGATGGCTGATGAATCTAACACCAGAGTTATGAGGGATTATGTGTTGGAAACAAGTCATGTAGAAAATGAAAACTCTGACGAATAATATGCTACTCTGTTTTCCAACAAGTGTTGCATACAATTATCAATCATGTATATTTGCTTTTCATGTAATGCAATATAGTATCCTTTCACACTTTATTCAAATGAAGGTAACATATTACAAAGTATTTACAGAAGTCGGTTACATAGTAAGTACCTGTACGGCTGTATGATGAGGCAAACATATTCCTCCCCATCCACGATTAGCACCTAATTTACTGGATCTTCATTTCTATCCAGTGGCTACAGATGGAATATGTGACGTGTTGACGACATTGCATATTACCATTTAAGCATGTGTGTGTGTGTGTGTGTGTGTGTGAGAGGAGAGAGAGAGAGAGAGAGAGAGAGAGAGAAGCTAAAGTTTTTTATAGTAAGATATTACCTTGATATAGTGAAGGACATCAGGAGAAGCTTGGATATGACCTGTGCTGAAATATGCTTGAGCATAATCTTCAATATTTTCCAGACTGCAAATATGTTTTTACAAGTATATAATGTTGTTCAATGTTTCCTCTAGTTCTTGATTTGATGGTAATGAAAAACAGAAAAAACTATTTGAATTCGACCAGATGTGATTAGTTTGTAATTCGAAGTATGGTTGGTCACTTATCCCATCTTATTATAAACTCAGATGAGAGTCTAAATATCTTAGTTACCTGTAAATGTAGTTTACCATAATTCCTCCACTTTGGCTAAAGCCCTTTTCTGATCGATCAGCCATCCAATTTAGCCTTCCAATCATCTGTAAACGAAAACCAGCAATGGTTGATCATATAAAGAAAAAGGAGCACATAAATAGATGCCAATCAATCGTTCTTTTTTACATACCGCTCCATTTTGCAAGTGAAAATTGGCAACTGAATCTAGAGCTTTCCCTCTCTTCTTCTCAAGTATAAGGTACCTGCCATGTTTAACAAAGTTATTTAACATAACTTATCAAGAACTATTTTTATAATATTGTAGGTTTTTTCGTTTTTGTAAGCTATAACGACTTGATAAAAGATAATAAAATGTACCTGGCACACAGTCTTAGTAAGATCGGTTCTAATTCAGTTACCAGTCTATCAGATTGAGTCCACTCATGATTTGATGAGGTCAACAAGTGCAACAACACGTCCATCCCATTCCTCCCTGTAGTGGAGTCCCTAGAACATATCATATTTTTAAAATCTCAAGTGAAACAATCCGAAACAATAATAGGAAGAACAAGCAAGTAGGTTTCATAAAAGGTGATGATAAGATAGTGATAAGATGTCATGTAAATTCATCTTACATGTATGCATCCAGCAGTGCTCTTTCCTCCTCAGGTTTGAGGATGTTCTCACAGAAAATGGGTCCAGATCTCTCAGATGATGCCAACTTAGATAGGAGCCACTGCGTGAAGCCTGGGATAGGGCTTAGGGTTGCAAAATTCTACAAAAGAAATATGTATAAAGTCAGAAGCCAAGGGAAAAGTTTCTAAATAGACTTTCAAACTACAGCACCTGTGATAATATATAATAAAAACTAAAATAAGTGTTGTGATGAAGGCTAATATTGATCTATACCACTTACATATATATTTGGCATTTCTTTCTTCACTAGATATATCACTCGTTTAATGAGGAACTTTCCTAAGTTGATTCCTGCTAAGCCAGGCTGCCAATATCAAAGTTATCCGTAATGGTAAATGAAAGAAATGTTGATCGTTGTCCAACTTCAAAACATCAAAGTTAAATAACCAGAGCTACAAAAAACCAATACTTAAAGCAAATACGAATTTCACCTGAGTTGATGAAATAGAATAAAATAATGCGGTGGTTGCTTCACATTCAGGCGTTGGAGGATCATGCCACAAAACTTCCTGAATGCAGCAGGTACTGGTTATTAAAGAAAATAGTTAAATATAAAAATAATGAAGGAAAAGTATTCACCTGTATGGTACAAGCTATATTTTTCATGAGTGCAACTTCAATAAATATAAGTGGTTCACCTGACAAGAAAATCAGCAACTGGTCATGTTATTAACTAAAAGACAACTACCAACATTCAGGTTCAGAGCATTACTCCTAGAAAAGATAGTGTCCAGAAAGCCCTTTGAATATATCAAATCCTAAGGAAATATGAAAGATATGCTTTATATAAAGGGCATGCTTCTTTTTTAAATTTTTATATGAATAAATCAATCTTTATTTTCATTATATAACTGAATCTCAATAACAACACTGGAAGCCAAGTGTAGGAAGACTGACCAGGTATAGATGGATGAATGTATCCAAAACAACGGCGACCTAGTCCTAGTCTCCTCTTTAAATCTATAAGATTACTGATAGGATGCACAGCCTGAAAATTTTATTATTATTTAAAGTCATCAAGTATTAAATATCCAAGAAAATCAAAATAAATATGTTCAAAAGCAGTAACAAATGCAAACCTCATAAGCTACAATTTTCTCTAACAAAGACGCAGGATCGTCCCAAGTAATTTGGTGAAGCTCCAAATTGGCGGGACTTAGCCAAGTAATAAGCTTTTCTTTCAAATAAGAGTCAAGGGCTCGTATTGATGCAACATTTTCATCCCTAAATAAGTATCAGAACCAACTAGATTTGAACAAATAAATAATCACACTTGATAACATTGTAATATATATAAAGAATTAACAGAATCGATGTCAGGCAACTATATATAGCAAGTAAAGACACCAAAGATCATTCAACCTTATATTTCACAAGTTTAAGGGAATCTAGAGGTCGAACAACAAAAGTTTTGGGCATAACCTTACGCGATAATAGATAAAATATCAGCACGGACAGAGGCCAAAAACTTCAAACCACCAGGATGTGTGTTGAGCCTTTCGAATAGAACTTCATACATTGGCTTAAGGGCGTGTCTCAAATTTCTTTCAATTCTATAAAAAGCAGAAAGTTCACCATCCATTTCATGCCCATGCTCATCAGTTTTATCACCTGATAGTTGATCATTTTACAGCTGAACAATATGAAATGAAATGCATAGTTGTCACAAAAGAAGACTCACCAGTAGGGATCTCAAGACCAACATACTGCTTCATCAAATCCCGAACTTTGGTCCTATTGAGATCGTACTCTCGAGCAAGAATGAGTAGTAATTTGTGACGGTTTTCTTGAGAAAGACTATAATAACCCTGTAATATCGGACAGCTTTATTGTCAATACAATATCAAACAAAAAATATAATGAACATTAAGAAGGAAACAAAATGTATTTCTTCACCTCTGAGAATTCATTTAGTGCAGTATCCAATATCTCTTTTTTGTTCATTGATATGACTGAATGCATTGATTCTCTTACTTGCCCAAAATCTCTGAAAATATTTAAAAGGATTATAATTGCATAAAAAGTGGAGATAGGATCTCTATTGTCTTAATTGAACTTGTATGTAATGATTAACCATAAAAAAACCTCTGGGTCTTGATTGAGGCATTTTGAGTGGCTAATCTGCTCCCTTCCGAAGGAGCATGTTGCAGCTGATTAACTTTCTTCTACCCAGAAACAAATGAAATATACAAATCAACATCAAATATTAGGAGGAGAGACACATATTTCCAGTCTATCTATAATATCACAACAAGCTTATATTAAAAAACCTAAAATAATAGCGATACACTTCTAGGGTTCGAGAACAACAATGACATCCTTCCACATGCTCATGGGCCATAACCAACATTGAGAAATACATTTGCTTCAAAACCAAATACATCCATTGCATAATTCTGAAATCACAATGCTTATATCAATTCCATCTAATATTTTATTCAAGAAAAAGAACTTCTTGAACTAATGAAAAATGCTACAGTTTAAATTTTAAAACGTCCAATGAAAAATAAAATGGTTGGATCAGACTAACAGAGTACCTCTTTGCTCATAGCTACGATATATTAAACCTAAATGCTCATAATAAAAAAACAGCACTTTTATCATTATCAAATTGGTAATGTCGCAAACATTGCAATTTTCAAGTAACAGGTAGTAAGTATATAGCCGCAGATGTGATCAATAAAGTGATATTTCAGATGTTTAGAGCAGTCAATTTGCCTACAGAATGAATGTATCCTGTGAATTAGACATCCAATTAGAGAAAGAAAAGCATGATATGTGGTAAATCGAACATAACAGTTCCAGTTTCTAGAGAAATTAGAGCAAACAATCGAAGAATTTGAGAGAAAAAGACTAGAATTGCTTACAGATACAGGGGAGAGTGGCCTCATTTTAGAACGCAAGAAGATCGCGAGAGCCTTCTTGTTCATATTATTATAATTATGTGAAGATTTAGGAGGACGATTTCAACTTGAAGATTAGCGTAGACGTCATGCCATCTATGGTTGGAGATCATTATGTGTATGACACTGTATTTTCCATTTTTTTTTCCAGATTAGGTTTTTTTAGGGTGTGTTGTGAACAGAATTCTGAAAATTACTTTATATTTCGAGTAAACAAATATTAAGACCCCGGGGGGCGTAAAATCATGTCAAACAACATCAATAACACACCGTCGTTAGTGACCATCAATACTGAAAAATCTCGTATTAAAAAGATAAAAAATAAATAAATAAATAAAACCGAACAAAAAGGAGACGTAAAACGTTGAACGACGCATGAGAAACTTAAAAAATCGTGAACAATAGTAAGTTGATCTAGGACTACCACGTGCGACAGTGCAATTAAATGGGGAAACATAATCATAAAAGCATTAAACCACACATGCACGTTTCAATGTGTTAATTTGTAAAATTTTGACCAAAAAACGTAAAATGTTTAAGATATGAAATGTAGAGGACCAAAGTTGAAAGTAAAACAAAATATTGGGGCTAAATTGTAAAATATGTAGAAGTATTGGGTTAAAATAAAATGCTAAATGTTAAAAAAAGAGGTGGGTACAAGACTATACACATGGTACAATTCATAATGCACAATTAAGTTGATAATTAATATAATATAAATTATTATTTGTATTTATGATGTTTGTTCATTTTTAAAATCTATGTTTTTATAGTTCTAAGTCTCGGTTTGCATACCTACGTTTATATTTTTAACTATAAATGTTTTTACTATGTAACCATTTAAATTTAAATGACTAACGGTGTTAGTCAAGTCTCTTAAGAGGCCCCATATTATTTGTCTTTTCTAAGGGTATTTTTATCATTTTATTTAAATATTATTTCTTTTTATTTTCATAATTCCGTCCATTCCCATTTATCGTCATCATCTGAACCATTAGCACCACCGCCAATCACACCCACCAGCCCGACCATCCCCGCCAACCATCCCCACAAGCCACCAATCCTTACCACACTTTTAATCACAACCTACCCAACCAACATCATCATACCGCCACAATCACAACCCACCACCCACTCGATACCACTAACCACCACCTTTTCATCACTGCCATCTTATATCTAAAAAAGAGAGGAGGGGGAAGAGAGAGAGCGTGACGATGGTGGTGGTGGTGGTGAGCGGTTTCATGTGTTTCTTCAACCACTTTCGCCATCTCAGCCCCCTTTATTTACATCTGCATAAGAGACAGGGAGAGAGAGAAAGAAAGAGAGATAGAGAGAGAGAGAGAGAGAGCGATGATGGTGGTGGGTGGTGGTTACATGGTGAGCGACAATGCGTGGTGGTGTTAGTGATGGTTGGTGTGGTTGTGGTGGCGGTGGCGGCGGTGGCGGAGGTGGAGGAAGAATACCGCAAAAGAGTTAGAGAGGAGAGAGAGCGAGGGAGACGCTGGTGGTCAGTGGTTACATGGCGAGTGACAGAGGTGGTGGTTGTGATCTAGCGGTGGCGGTGGTGGTGGAGGTGGCGGTGGCAGGGGCAGTGGCAGTGGCTATGAACTACCAGGAAAGAGAGAGAGATGAGAGAGAGAGAGAGAGAGAGATGGTGGGTGGAGGTAAGGTTGATGATGATGATGATAATGCTAGTAACATCGGATGTGGGGGTGGGTTTTAATAAAGTGGGGATTAAGAGTATTTTTATCAATTCATAGAAAACTAACGGTTAAATCTAACGGCATCGGACTTAAATGGAGACAAAAATAAAAACATTAGGGGGCAAATCAAAGCTTTGCAACTATAAGGATGCAATCGCTTAAAATGAGAAAACATCAGAAATTAATGTAAATGGTAATTTACTCTTTCTAGTGTGTTTTTATAAAATTATTGTAAGTGGTTGTAAATGAAAAAAGTGAAAATATTACTATACATTTATATTTGATGAAATACTTTTCAATCTTTATAAAATTTTTAATACTTTTTCGAAGTGGTTGTGAGTGAAAAAAAAAAGATAAAAGATAATGGTAATGGTATAAAAAAACAATGTTTTTAAAACCGAATCGGATGTCGAATCGTACAACAAACTGATTCATTGGTCGAATTGGTTGGTCTGGATTTAAGAACCGGACAACTTTATAATTAATTTAAAAGTATGTGCATAAGCGTAGAATAATAAAAATACTTCTTTAAAATAAAAACTATCTAGAAATCATTAAACAAAAAGATAAGGATTAAATTAAAAATAAATAAAATCTTAAAAATATACATGCAAATAAATGTCATATCATATCATCAAATATCATCAAAAGTAGCTCTTATCTATCAAAATTGCTTTTCCCTTTTTTTAATTTTCATCTTAGTTCTTGAAATTTTCAAAAGTTATCATTCCCATATTTTAGTATCTTCGACAAAGCACATGATCTTTCTTGCTAAGCACGAGTTAGGTCTGTAAATTAATCTCTTCGACCAACATAATCTTCCTTCCACATCCATCAAGACGAAGGTTAGCTTTTCAATCCAGCAAAGACATGCTCAAATTTGGACAAGACCTTATAAAAACGAGACTAACTTTGTCGATTGCAACGACAAAAAAGAGAGGGAGTGCGTCGATTCTGGTGAAGATCCAACAGAAAAGAGGCTAAACATTTAAAAGAAATCAACAGCGCTCCAATCGGCCAACTGGTTTTCTGATTCAACCGGCAACTCACTTCCAAACGGACGGATTTGTTAGTACTAAACGAATCAGGGTAGTTCGGACCGCTCACCTCAACAAATCTCAGTTGGACCGATTAGACCGGGCAGCCCAATTCGGGCGTGAGAACATTGTAAAAGAGTGTTATTTAATTGGAAAGAGAAGAAAAAAAGTAATAATTTTTAAAGTAATTATAAGGACAGGGAGATATAACCTGTATAAATTTTGTACTTGTACTTTTGTTTATTGATTAATGTAATGTACCTACGTATGACTTAACTATATTTTTTTTATCAATTTAATGTTATTTTAATTTCTTCATTTACATTTAAAATTTTTATCCTTTGCCTCATTCAATAACAAAAATTATTTAAAATTAATAATTAAAACAAAATATATAATAATAACATCATAGAAATGTTTCATAGCAAGATCATAAAAGTATTACAACAAATCCTAACATTGACGGGGTAAACTACGTTAAAATAAAGTTGATCAATCATGAACTACTAATACAACTTACAGGTCTTCTTAAAATCTCCACCACTATTTAGCGGTTTTGGCGTAACAAGATGTTCCATTAACATACAAACGTAAACTCCTTTATTACGAAACAAGTCTTGGGGGATGGAATATAATCTTCATTTATTTCCAACCTTAATATTTTTTATGGACGACCTGTCTTTTTTCAAAAACGAAGGTTTACTAACATAGCTTCGAAATACATAGACACATTCATCAATGTTGGGTTAACCAACTGTTGGTCCAAATGATCGATGAACAGTACAATTGATTGACCAAATGGTTCAAAATCCACTAACAAACATCCATATAATCACACAACAATGATATAGTATCAAAGGTGTTCACTAATAATCAAAACAAATCAAACACAACCACAAACAAAGGCTCAAAATGATTTCTATTAACTTCCAGCCACAATTATAGACTTGCAACAATGATATTTCGAATTAGGGTTTTTGCAAGATTAAACTACAATGATGGAAACAATTCAATATATAGGCAACCTAGTTTCACTGACAAACTGTTAGGCCCATGGCCAGTTTCGCCTGGCAACGAAATACAGTTTCGCCGGGTGAACCAGGCCTGCTGACTATTTCGCTCATAGTTTTGCTGGGCAACAAAATACACAAAAATCAATCTTAAAACAAAGTAATCTAACATAGATCCTATTACATTTAAACATAAACACTAATCTAAGGTGAATCCAATCTAATCTTGATCTTCAATACTCCCCTTAGGTTGGACCTCACCTACTGGAACATCTTCTGCAGCATCATCTGCTTTTGCTTCCTCTCCAGCCTTAGATGTAGTCTCTTCTTCAGCTCCTAGAAAGCAAGGGAGACTATGGTGGTTAGTGGTTACATGGCGAGTGACAGAGGTGGTGGTTGTGATCTGGCGATGGCGGTGGTGGTGGCGATGACAGGGGCAGTGGCAGTGGCTATGAACTACCAGGAAAGAAAGAGAGATGCGAGAGAGAGATGGTGGGTGGAGGTAAGGTTGATGACGATGATGATGATGATGCTAGTAACATCGGATGTGGGGGTGGGTTTTAATGGTGGGGATTAAGGGTATTTTTATCAATTCATAGAAAACTAACGGTTAAATCTAACGGTGTCGGACTTAAATGGAGACAAAAATAAAAACATTAGGGGGCAAATCGAAGCTTTGCAACTATAGGGATGCAATCGCTTAAAATGAGAAAACATCAGAAATAAGTGTAAATGGTAACTTACTCTTTTGAATGTGTTTTTTATAAAATTATTGTAAGTGATTGTAAATGAAAAAAGTGAAAACATTACTATACATTTATATTTGATGAAATACTTTTCAATCTTTATAAAATTTTTAATATTTTTTGAAGTGGTTGTGAGTGGAAAAAAAAGATAAAAGATAATGGTAATGGTATAAAAAAAAACAATGTTTTCAAAACTGGATCGGATGTCGAATCGTACAACAAGCTGATTCATTGGTCGAACTGGTTGGTCTGGATTTAAGAACCGAACAACTTTATAATTAATTTAAAAGTATGTGTATAAGCGTAGAATAATAAAAATACTTCTTTAAAACATAAACTCTCTAGAAATCATTAAACAAAAAGATAAGGATTAGATAAAAAATATATAAAATCTTAAAAATATACATGCAAATAAATATCATATCATATCATCAAAAGTAGCTCTTATCTATCAAAATTGCTTTTTACTTTTTTTAATTTTCATCTTAATTCTTGAAAATTTCAAATGTTATCATCCCCACATTTTAGTATCTTCGACAAAGCACCTAATCTTTCTTGCTAAGCACGAGTTATGTCTGTAAATTAATCTCTTCGACCAACATAATCTTCCTTCCATATCCGTCAAGACGAAGGTTAGCTTTTCAATCCAGCAAAGACATGCTCAAATTTGGACAAGACCTTATAAAAACGAGACTAACTTTGTCGATTGCAACGACAAAAAAGAGATGGAGTGCATCGATTCTGGCGAAGATCCAACAGAAAAGAGGCTAAACATTTAAAAGAAATCAACACCGCTCCAACCTGCCAACTGGTTTTCTGATTCAACCGGCAACTCATTTCCAAACGGACGTTTTGTTAGTACTAAACGAATCAGGGTATTTCGGACCGCTCACCTCAACAAATCTCGGATGGACCGATTAGACCTGGCGCCCGATTCGGGCGTGAGAACATTGTAAAAGAGTGTTATTTAATTGAAAAGAAAAGAAAAGAAAAGTAATAATTTTTAAAGTAATTATAAGGACAGGGATATATAACTTGATATAAATTTTGTACTTGTACTTTTGTTTGTTGATTAATGTAATGTACCTACGTATGACTTAACTATAAAATTTTTATCAATTTAATGTTATTTTAATTTCTTCATTCACATTTAAAATTTTTTATCTTTTGCCTCATTCAATAACAAAAATTATTAAAAATTAATAATTAAAACAAAATATATAATAATAACATCATAGAAATGTTTCATAGCAAGATCATAAAAGTATTACAACAAATCCTAACATTGACGGGGACTACGTTAGAAATAAAGTTGATCAATCATGAACTACTAATACAAATTACAGGTCTTCTTAAAATCTCCACCACTATTTAACGATTTTGGCGTAACAAGATGTTTCATTAACATACAAACGTAAGTTGGTATACTATTCACTTAATGTTTTAACAGACTAAATAAGTTTTGTAATTACAAATGGTTAAAAAAGTTACATTACTCTTTCAACAACAAATAACATATTCCTTTCTTTGGGTTAAGATCAAATCATTTAATGTTTTAACAGACTAAATAAAAAAATGAAGGTCTAATTAAAGCATGGATGTTCATTTCGTTGTTGACTCTTTTTCATCACTCACAAATTATGAAAGTTGGTATACTATTCACTTTGTTTGGGTTGAGTTCAAATCAGAAGTCGTTGTTGAAAACAAATTATTGGTTATATTTCTTGATCAAAACGTAAGTGATTTTCTTTTCTCCTTTTCAAAATATAAAATTATTTTTATATTATACATTTAAACACTCCTTTTGTTTTTAGAGACAAAAAATAGCCGCATTTGTCCCGGAACATTTAATGGACTTTTATAATAATATGGATTTGGTGGCCAATGTATTTGTACTTGGTCGTTTCCAAATTGAGAATTTGAAATATCAAGGTATCCAACACATTAAAAGTACATCTTGCTTTGTGGTGAGTTCAAGATTGTTATCAGCGAATACACTAAACTTATTCCGTTTGAAAGTCCATTTCTGAGAGTTTTGCCAATATCCATTGGTTCCTTCTATTCAAATTCTTAAGCATGATAGAAGACACCAAAAGTTAATAATTGGTACATTGTAAGTTTCTCGATTATCTATTTTTGTTAGATATATATCATATATACCTAAATTTCCTCAATAAGAACACTTACGATCATTGTAAATGTTGTTGGCCGGATTGTCATGGGTAAACGAAAAAGAGGACGATACCATTTTGTTTTGGTTCTTCAAGATGCGACGTAAGTCAATGCTTGCATAAAATCTTTAAATTTTTTATAATCTTATCGTATATAAAAATATAAGAAATTTGTTTGTGATTCAAAAATTAAATACATGTGTCAGCGGTCACATAATACGAATGCTTTTATATGACTCGAAGCAGACAAATATGTTTATAACTTATCTAGAAATCGCAAGAAATTCTACGTGTATGCATCTCGAGTGAAGTTGGTTTATTTACCAGAGGGTATGTATTACTTTATAAATATGTTTTTAAAATAAAAATACTATTTCAAAGCCTCTATACCTTACCTAAACTTATACATTCTCTTTTGTTTTTAGAAAATATTTTGATTTCTACAGATTTAATAACGATTGCCTATGAACCAAACAGGCCCGAGGCACGTGATATTGAAAGGATTGGTCGTTCTTAGAGTCTTTAATTTAGCTTCTATCGTTAGACATCTATTTTAATGTTTTGGCTCTTCTTGCGTTCTAATTTAATTTTATGTAACGAAGTTATAAAGAACTTATATTCCTATCTCCAATAACTATGAAAAAACATAATCTCATATTCGTATTATAACTTTTGTAAAAGAGCAGAAGAAAGACAAAAATATAATCAAGTCATAAACACATACATTATAAATAAACACTTATTATTACAACGAGCATGCTTGAAACCAACAACCCTAATCAAAAAAATATATAAAGTGTGAACTAATCACCACACAAAATATCAACCTCATAATGTGTGTAGACAATATTATTTCAAATATTAATTAGTAGAAGTATGTTTTACTTTGCAAAATATGCATTCATATTAGTGTATCGTGTAGTATGCTATATATGTAATGTAACCACACTTTTTTCACCTAAATACTAATTCATAGGAGAATTATATTATACAGATAATTAGTCAATATTTGTGAACGAAGGTGTCATCATGGTTGCCCTACCGGTTGAAATAATCATGTTTGAGATATTAATGAGGCTGCCAGCAAAGGTTGTATGTCGTTCAACGCAAGACTTTGCAAGGGTACATTGCTCCGCTCATTATTTCATCTAATCAGAGAATCCTCTTAATTGGTGACAAAACATGCTATGTTCGTACAATTGACTTTCAAACTGGTGTTTATGGGCCAAGCACCATCGTTCCTTTTCTATTTCATGATGTCTCGATTCGTTCACATTTGGATGGATTGTTGTTTGTTCGCTTGAATCATACATGTGAGTTGCTTCTTTGGAATCCAGTCACCGATGCTTACAACTATTTGTCAACACCTGATTGTCGTTGTCATGGCTTCTTCGAACATAATGCTGACGCTATTGGTTTGTACATTGATGCTTACGATGATTACAAGGTCTTGCATGTAAAGCGTAGGTGTGGTGTACTTTGTGCATCTATTTATTCTAGGAAATCAGCCTCTTGGAGAAATATACCTTTCGTAACAAGACCGGAGTACGTTATCCTCGCCTTCTCTTGGTCAACTGCTACGTTATGTGCTAATACTCTATATTTCACAGTTTGCTAGTGCTTGGTTGGAGGTAAAAATATGGTGATTTATTTTTATGTTAATTCAGAGCAGCTTAAGGAGATAAGCTTTCCACCGGTTCCTTCTGCAGGAACTTATTTCGAAGATTTAGTGAATGTAAAAAATAAACTTCATATGTTTGTTAGTACTGGCATACGCGAGATGTCAGTTGAGTTATGGTTGCTACAAGGGGAGCACTGGATTAAGGTCTTGTCATGTCCTCCAATCCCTCCTATCCCACTGTCATTATGATGTGATATAACATATTTTATGACAAATGGTAATTGGTATGTGATCACCAATTGGGGGAAGCTTTATGAAATTAAAATGAATGTAAAGCCCTTGGAATGTTTTTATCCTGTTACTTCGTTTCGTGGTTCTAAGGGTGTAGTTTTTGTGGAGACTTTTGTTTCACCAACTCTTTAGTTTGACTTTTCACTTAATGTTTTTTTTTTCAATTATGATGCTCAGAACATATGTAGTCTACCGTTATTGTAATGATGCTTTCATAACTTGATTGTCTATGATAAATCTTTTTTATTTAATATACAAGATATTTATCAATTTACAATGACTAATGGACAACCAAAAGATCATATTGATGTTTCTACCTCACATGCATCTACGACGGCTGAAAAAAAGAGAGTACAAGATGCGATATTATGCTTCACGCAAAGAGAATGGGCAGTCAAAAGATTGTAATAATGTTTCTACCTCAAGTGCATCTATGTCAGTTGAAAAAAAGAAAAGAGTATAATAGACGATATTGTAAGGATTCCTATAAGTCTGATGCAGCCAAAACATCCAAAGTCTCTCTGCATGCATGCACTGAAGTACAGAAGTAGAAATGCTTCGGAAGTTTTACACAATGCACTAGAAAATATTCTAATTGTAAAATCTTCCGAAGCCAAGACCAACATCTTCCGAAGCCAAAAGTGAAGTCTTCCGAATCTTCAAAGACGAAGTCTTCCGAAGCCATAGAGTGAAGACAAATTTCTTCTGAAGACTTTTATGTACATGTTTTTATCTGATGTACTTTACCATAAAGCTGGACCATCTTTCCGCTGCAACTCTGTTCAGTCACCAACTTACATGAGTTGGTGAAAAGGTCCATGCTTTTGGTAAATGTACATTGAGGTCTTGAGTCTGAGCTTTCTACTTTATGTACTTATATCCTTTTTGTAATATATTAGGATGTGAGCTATGGCATGTCATAGTCACTAGTCAAAAGGCAATCTGCCTTTTGACTCTACATTTGATTTTGTAGTTGTCTAGTCTTATGTATCCAGCTGGCCTTCAAAGTATGACCGGTTGTAGGATGTAGTATAAAGTATCTCAAGTACTTGTAAATTTTTTTCTATGCTTTGTAATACTTGTAAAAAAACTTAAGAAGCAATATACAGCATTCTTGAAAACCATACACTTGTGTTGTTTGCTATCTTATTATGTCTCATATTTTACTTGTGTTCTTAGTATCCTACTTATAAGTTACCAGTTCCCTATTTGATCTGTTAAGTGTTCTAAAGAACTCTCCTCATTGTGTTGTTGTGTTGTAAGTGCATACCCTTAAACGATCCTGCATTTGGTATCAGAGCATTCCAGGCTCTTGATTATAAGATCTCACCATCTTAAGATCCCTCACACACACAAAATACTTAACAACTCAAATGGCAGCTATTACTAAAGCTGATATGGAAACTGAAACTATGACAAAGTCTCCACTGATCACTCCTGAAGACTTTGATACTTGGTGTCAAAGAATGGAAGGCTTTATCAAGTCTCAAGACTCCAGGATGTGGGACTCTGTTGTTCAAGGACCTTACATACCAAGCACCTTCTCAGCTGCTGCTGGTGGTATGATTCCAAAGGCTGTGACTGACTACTATAATGAAGACAGAAAAAGAATAGAGATTGATCAGAAAGCCATGACAGTCCTTCAAACTGCTCTTCCAAACTCCATCTACAGAGGCTTCAAGAAGTGCAAAACTGCCAAGCAATTATGGGAGGCACTGAAGCTCATGTATGTGGGGTCCAATGAAGCTAAGGAGAATAAGAAGGACCTTATAAAACAGCAGTTTGAAAACTTCATCTTCAAGGTAGGTGAAACCATGACTCAACAATACTTTAGGTATGTTGAAATTGTGGATACTCTAATGGATGTTGGAGTAAATCTTGAGAACAGGGACATTGTGAGGAAGTTCATGTCCTCTCTTCCTAGACAATAGACACATTACTGTGTTGTTATCAAGAGGACTAAGAACTTTAAGACTCTTACTCTTACAGAGTTGTATGGTATTCTCAGTGGATATCAGATGGAGATGAACATGCAAAACTCATCTGGTAACTCTAGCAATCAACTGAGTTCAGCCTTCCATGTTGTTGAAAGGGAAAACATTGAACCACAACATAATCTTATATGCTACCCTGACAACTCACAAAAGGGTCCTTTCATCACCTTCCCAGAGACTCCAAGAGAAAGCTACACTCAAGGAAGCCCATTCCACGAAACAAGTTCTTCTCATGCTTTTGTCTCTGCTGATGAAAGCACAGGCAACTTTCTCTTCACCCTTGAAGACCTGGACTGTATCCATCCATATGATCTAGTACATGGAGATAGTTCAGCAGATGGCTCTTCTCACTCACAGAGTCAAGAAGTTCTACAAGAGGACAGGGAGAAAGTTTCCAAGCAATGCAGCCAGTGGAAAGTTTGGGCTGGATAAAAGCAAAATTAAGTGTTACAACTGTAACCATATGAGACACTTTGCAAGGGAGTATAAGGCAGCAAAGACAAATGGTTGCCAAAAACAAGCCAGACCAAACTACACTGATAGAGCTCCCCAGAATGAGAAGCCAAAGCAGCAAGCTGCAATTGCTGTTGAAGAAGGAGGCTTTGACTAGAGCGTTCAGGTGGAAGATGCTTCTCCAAACCAAGCACTCATGGCAGACCATGATGAAGCCAAGGTATTGGAACATCTTTGTACTTCTGAATGCATTGCTAAAATAAATAGATACAGGTCCTATAACTTAGAAATGAGATCTGATCTTGAGTCCTTAAATATCTTAAAAGCTGATTTTAAAAGAGCTGAGAATGATTATAAACTAAAGATAGAAGACTTAGAGAAAACCATTTTAACTCTTAAACATGAGCACACCAACTACAGGACTCAGATCAAAGACCTCACAACTATGCTGACTGAATGCCAGGCTGAGCTTGTGATCAGCAAAGGCAGGGCAGAAAAATGTGTTCTTGAAGAAGAGACCTTTAAGAACATAATATCATCATCCTTGCATGCAAAAGTTTGTTATCAAAATAAGCAGGGACCAGGATCTAGTGAGATAGCTCCCCCACACATAATCTTGTCAGTAAGATCTCCTAGGTGTGGAACTTGTGAAGATGAGCTTCCCCTCATAGACCCTTTGACTGAAGAGGATGAAAAGGAGATGGTGAAGAATGGCTCTGAGAAGAATGAAGAAGAGCATTCTAAGAAGGGTCACCATCCCTTTAGGGAGAGTAAAGCTGTTGGGATGACCATGTCCACGAGAAAGAACTTGATCAAGAAGGCCAAGAGATATTCCAAGAAGGCTCAAGAGATCAAGGCCACCTTCAACTCTGCACAGAAACAAGTCTTCATCTCTGCAGGATTTGAAGTGGTTAAGGCTGAAGACACAAACTTGAACTCCAATACAAGAGTTCTAGTCCTTGTCCAAATCATCCCATCATCAAGAAGAAGGCTGATCAGTTGTGCACCACTGTTGTACAACCTGAACCATCCAACTCCAAAGGTAGTTCTATCCCCACAAAATTGCCACAGTATTTGCCAAAGATGAAGATGGAGAAGGAAAGTGATCAAGTTCAGCCTTGTTCACAAAAGAAGACTCCTAGAAGGAAGAAAATGGACCGTGTCATGTGTGGGAGTACTTCTCATCTTGCTAAAGATTGTGTTTACAATCCAAAGATTACTCTCCACATGACCAAGAAAGAAACTTCTAAGAGTCCAGAGAAGAAGAAGCAAGCTTCGGAAGGAAAATCTTTTTCCTTCGAAAGCTCCAAAATGAAGAAGAAGACAAGTGGAAACTTGCCTTTGGAAGAAAATTTGGTCTCGGAAGAAAGGAATACTTCCGAAGCATTGAAGCTTGCTGCAGTGAAAGCAAGATCTTCTGAAGGTCCAGTCATCAAACTTTTGAAGTCAACAAAACTTCCGAAGTGTTGAAGGTCAAGTCTAAGCTTCCAAAGGTGGTGTGGAAGACAAAGAAAGACTAAGTGGTTGAAAGTTCTTCATCAACATCAGCAAATGATCACTATAGGATCAATTACTATTGTATTGTCTTCAACTTCCTTTGATGAGCCCAAGACCAATGGGGCTTGGGTTTCCAAATATAACTAACCATCTCTTTTGTGCAGGAACAACTCAAGACAAACATAAATGTATGATCATTGACAGTGACTGTTCCAAGCACATGACAGGCAATAGGTCACTACTCTAAAAGTTTGAAAGAATTGATGAAGGACCAGTTGCTTTGGAGGAGATGTAGGAGGTTACATTATAGGAAGGGGGCAGGGTCATAAATGGTAAGCTCAGCATTGAGAAGGTAAACTTTGTCAAGGAGCTTTGGTACAATCTCCTGAGTGTATCCTAGTTTTATGATCAGAGTCATAACATGCTCTTTACTAAGCATGAGTGCATTGTTCTCAGGCCCGGGGTGGTCATTCCTCATGAGCATATCCTGCTTAGAGCCCCCAGGAAAGGGAACATGTACAAGATGGATTTGCAAGAAACATCTCCCTCAGGAGAAGTTTCATGCTTTCTATCTAAAGCAAATAGTGATGAGTCTTTCCTCTAGCATAAAAGAATGTGTCATGTAAACTTTTAAAACATGAATAAATTAATTAAGAATGATTTGGTAACTGGAATGCCAAAGAAAGAGTTTACAAGTGATGACCACTGTGTTGCATGCCTGAAGGGGAAGCAACACAAGGTATCTCACAAGCCAAGGAAAGAAACTCCATCACTACTCCCCTACACTTATTACATATGGATCTCTTTGGCGCCACCACTATAATGAGTCTAGGAAGGACCTCTTATTGTTTGGTGATCACAGATGACTTTACAAGATTTATTTGGGTCTTCTTTCTTAGAACTAAGGATGAGACCCCTGAGAATCTGAATAATTTCATCTTAAAGAGTGAGAATCAACGTGATCACAAGGTCAAAACCATAAGATGTTATCAAGGAACTAATCTTAAGAACCAAAAGTCTTGATACATTTTGTGATGAAAAGATATTACAAGACAATATAGTGCTCCCAGGACTCCTCAGCAAAATGGTGTTGCTGAGAGGAGAAACATGACACTAATTGAAGCTGCAAGACTATGTTGTCTGACTCTAAACTGTCCATCACCTTCTGGGTAGAGGCAGTAAACATTGCTTGCTATGTGCAAAACAGAGTTTTAGTAGTTAAGACACATGGTAAGACTCCTTATGCACTTTGGCACAAGAGGAAACCTTTCATTGGTTTTCTCAGGTAATTTGGATGTCCTTGCACCATCTTGAATACCAAAGATTAAATTTCCAAGTTTGCTGAGAAATCAGATGATGGACATTTTGTTGGATACTCTTCTCAAGCTAAGGCTTATAGAGTATACAATCTCAGAACTAGAGTAGTTGAGGAGTCAGCCAATGTAACTTTCGATGAACACACTCTAGTGTGAAAGGTTCTGGTCCTGATTGGCTATTTGATCTTGATTTAGTTACCATCTATTTTAACAAATCTTTTGAGCATGTTTCAGGATCCACAGATATACTACCTACAGGTGATCCTGACCCAAGATTTGAGCTGAGAAGACCTTCAGCTACACAACTTCAGCTCCAGTGGTAACTAACCCTGCAAATGAAGTTTTTACCAGCACATCAATTACAAATCCTACTGATACCTCTTGGGCGCCTTCAAATTCCAGCTTAGAGGCACAAAACTCAGATGAAGGAGCTTCAAATGTAGGAGAAAATGGTGGTGGTGAAAGTGATCAAGAATTTCTTGATGCTGACAACCACTCCATTGAAGACAACATCAATGATGTCACACACTCATTGGATCAAGTCAATCTTGACAAGTGTGTTGATGTGGAGGGTGAATCCTCATTTCTAGATCAAAATTTCTCTAATTTAGATCTGTCTAAGCAACTTGTTGTGATCCCTCAGCTAAGGATCCACAAGTCTCACCCTACCACAAACATCATTGGAGATGTTGATTCAGGGGTAAGAACAAGAGGACAAACCCATGATGCAAATGTTTGTCTTCACTCTTGTTTCTTATCCCAGATAGAGCCAAAGAAGATCGATGAAGCTATGCAAGAGGAGCTGCTTCAATTCAAAAGGCAAAAGGTTTGGAACCTATGTCCTCTTCCTCAAGGGAAGACTACCATAGGAACCAAATAGGTGTTCAGGAATAAGAAGGATGATAGAGGACTTGTCATTAAGAACAAGTCAAGACTAGTTGTTCAAGGATATACTCAAGAAGAAGGAATTGACTACACAGATGTTTTTCCTCCTGTAGCAAGAATGGAAGCTGTTAGAATATTCCAAGCTTTTGCCATCCAAGAATTTCAAGGTCTACCAACTTGATGTCAAGTGTGCTTTTCTCTATGGGGAGATTGATGAAGAGGTGTATGTCAGAAAACCACCTGGGTTTGCAGATCCTGATCATCCTAATTATGTCTGCAGGCTTAATAAAGCTCTTTAAGGGCTGCACCAAGCACCAAGGAAGTGGTATGAGACTCTATCTCAGTATCTCTGTCAGCATGGCTACAAAAGGGGTACTATTGATGGAACTCTCTTCATCAAAGGAACAAGAAATGATATAATGCTAGTTCAAGTATATGTAGATTACATTATCTTCGGGTCAACTAATCCAAAGCTCTGCAAAGACTTTGAGAAGCTGATGAAGGATAGGTTTGAAATGAGTGTCATAGGGGAACTCAATTTCTTTCTAGGAATTCAAGTGAAGCAAGTTGACAATGTCATCTTCATAAGTCAGTCAAAGTATGTACAAGACATACTTAAAAGATTCAACATGACTAATTGTAAGGTTGCTAAGACACCCATAGCCATAAACCACTCCCTTGGACTTGATCTTGAGGGGGAGTGTGTTGATGAACATCTCTACAGGGCAATGATTGGGTCCCTTATGTACCTCACAGCTAGCAGGCCTGATATCATGTTTGCCACATGTATTTGTGCAAGATATCAAGCCAACCCCAAGATGTCACACCTAATCACTGTCAAGAGAATTTTAAGATATCTCAAAGGTGCTCCATCACTTGGCCTTTGGTATCCAAAGAATTCTGACTTCAATCTGTATGCTTATACAGATAGTGACTATCGTGGTTGCAACATGGAGTCTACATCTGGGGGATGTCATTTTCTTGGTGGAAGGATAGTCTCTTGGCAATGCAAGAAACAATCCTATGTGTCTGCATCAACTGCTGAAGCTGAATACATTGCTGCTGCAAGCTGCTATGCTCAAGTGCTTTGGATTCAGAATCAGATGCTAGATTATGGATTCAACTTCAAGGAGTCTCCCATCCACATAGACAACAACAGTGCTATCTCAATCACAGAGAATCCTGTGCAGCACTCAAGGACAAAGCACATCAACATCAGATATTATTTGATTAGAGATAACTTTGAAAAGAGATTAATCAAACTAGTCAAAGTTAACACAAATGAACAATGTGCTGATCTGCTCACCAAAGCTTTTGATGAACAGAGATTCAAATATCTTGTATCAGCTTTTGGGATGATTAACTTTGAGTAGCTTTTCTTAAAACTTAATCATATTATTTCTAAAACCTGTGTGTCCTAAGTTGTCTATTTTATCACCTTCATAAGCCCTTGTTCTCTTTGGAAGAAAAATCTATTTGAAAGAAATTCCTTTGATTTTTAAAAATTTTGATCTTTTTCTCCTTCAGAATATCTATAATTAACTTCAGAAGAAACTTATGTCTTAGAAAACAAACAACTACTTCAGTAGTTTTACCTTTGGAAGAAATTTCCGAAATATCTTCCGAATCTTAAATTTAACTTAAATACTTATATGTTTTCAAAGAACAATTTTCTTTCGAAAGCAATTTCCCTTCGGAAGTTTTTATTCTTCTTAGAATAAAAAACTCTGAGTAATAAATCTCTTCCTAAGCAAAATTCTAAAAAACCTTTGGAATATCTTCCGAAGCCAATTTGCCTTCGGAAGCTTTTCTTCAGAACTTCCGAAGCAAAATAACCTTCGGAAGATTTCTCGACTTCCAAGAAAGCTACTTTTTGGGCAAAAGTAAACTACTTTTACAGAGGTGGGACCGACATCCGATTTATAAAGTTTATCCTCTTTCATTAACTTTGTCTTAAATCCATTTCATATATATACCCAACGGTTCCCCCCTCTTTCACTATCTTCTTCATCTGCACTATTCCTCTAACCTCAATTCACCCAAACCGCCTTTGTTCTTCACCTTCCTTCATCCTTAAGCTTCTTAAAATGGCCAACCTAAACCGCAGAAACAACCCTTATTTCTCCATGCAACTTCATAGGCAACACAACCAGGTTGCTCTGTTGAACTCTGAGAAAGATGATAGTTTCTCAAAGGTTTGTTGTTTTCTAGCTCTATCCAACTACTTCACCTCCCTAACCATTGATCCTACTCTCTATGAGGATCATCTCCTTGAATTTTGGAAGACTTGTCAAGAGGTCATCATGGATGGGGAGAAGGCACTGTCTGCCACAATGTAGGGAAGGACAATCTTCATCCTCCAGCCATCATCAACACTCATCTTCAGCTGGATGATAAAGAAGGTGAGTAGTCCTTTCCAAAGAAGCTATTAATCATTCCTTTGAGCAGATGGGCTATAAGGGAGACTTCTCTGTAACAACCTTCAGGAAAGGGAATGTCTCATCCTAGTGGAAGTACCTGCTACATGTGGTCATCCACAGCTTGTCAAAAAAGCATGGAGGGTGGGACCAGATTCCTGAGGATCTCTCCTTCATAGTGCATGGAATGGTTCAAGGGGTCAAGTTCAGGTACTCAGTTTGTTTATACAAATTTGCTTGCAAACTTGGACTCCTTAGAGTATTACATGTTTCCTAGATATGTTTAATACAATCTCAACTGTGAGCTGGGCTCACAGTTGAGGGAAACAGATAATATTCTTAAATTTGGACAAATAAAGCCCGTCATCTTTATAATCATGAAGAAGCCAACTATAGGCTTCTCACGGGTAGAAACAACCCATGTCCCCAAAATGTTAGAGCTCATTACTCAAGGTGACAACCTAGCAACACAAGCTAGTGTTGAACCCACACCTTCTACCTCTCAACCACCAAAAAGGCCTCAAATCACTCTCACCTACCAGAGAAAGTCCAAACGAACCCCTGCTCAAGCTATTGAGCTTGTGCAGGCCCCCATATACTCACCCATACAGGAGGAAGTAGATACGAGAGCTCCCACTTCTCCTGAGGAGCAAACCACTCCCATTTCTTCAAGGATCAGTGCCGAGGTTCCTCATGCTCAGCCTGACGAGCTCACTAGCCCAACTGCCTTAAGCCTTCACTCTGAGTCTCAACACTCAAGTGAACAACCTTCAGGGGACAGTTACCAACCCCAGCCTTTAGACTTAAACCAACCTATTCCTAACCTTGAATTCTATACTGATGAAGACTTAGGTTTAAGTGAGTACCATGAGTCTCTCTACTCTTCCCCTACTCAAAGAGAGATGAGTGCTCTTGAGTCTCCTATGTCTAGCCCACATCAGTCATCCATTACTAAGGTGGATCTCTCTGAACCTGTTCAAGAGATCCATATGAAAGAGGCTCTTACTTCTGCAAGTGATTACATCATTAAGACCTCAACCATGGCAATTCAGCCCATTGACACTTCAACTGAGGCTGTCAGTGAGTAGAGGAAATCCAGCAGCCAAATACATGAAGCTGGTGGTGAGAGTTAGGACTTTGGTCCAATTCTCTCATCCCCCAGTGATTCTTCTGATGAATATGAGGGGAATTTGAGACTAAAGGTGCAAAAACTGTCTAAAACATGCACCTATCTAGTCTTTAAGGTTAGTCACCTTGAATCTTAGGTGATTACCCTGCAAAATAGGGTCAATGATCAGCAACTTGAGATATCTTATCTTAGGGAAAAACTAGCTGGGAGACCTTTAAGGGGAGCTCAACCAGGAACACAAGAACCTATGAATGTGATTGACCTAACTCCTAGCTCACCTATGCAAGAGGATGATGCTACCAAAAAGGGGAAGAAAGTCATTGCAATCACATAACCTAGGAGTTCTTCAGGGAGTATGGACATTGAGGACTCACCATCCTCACTTGAAATGGTGCATACTCAGAAACTTCCTCAAGTTCACTTTGATGTGGACTCTCTAGACTCTCTCATTCAGAGTCTCTTTGAGGAAGGCATTCCAAGGGCTATGTCATCCCCACCCAAGAAACTTCAAACTACATCATTGGGTGGAGGTATGATGCTGACAGAAGAGCCCTCATTCTTCAAAGAGTTTAAGGGCAGCAAGAGGTATTCAACTTTCAGACATTGAACTACTATAAAGGTCTTGACGTGATCAACATGCCATTTGTCAACTCAAGTCAATCTAGACAAGCTGGCAGGCTGGCACAAAGGATATAAGACAGAATTACTAAAGAGTTCAGCCTAAGAAGGAGACAAAGGCAATTAGGTAATGTCATTGGTCAACTGGATGTTGAGGCAGACCCTAAGATTAGCTTTAAAGGGAAAACCTTAACTGAAAGCCTAGTGATAGAGCCTGAGAGCACTGTCACACCAACAACTACTTCAGCAATTCATTCCCTCGGTGAAACACCTGCTGGTGAACGTGTATCACAGCCTCTCTCTGGCCAAAGCTTGGATGCTACACCAAGCAATGAAGGCCAAAGCTCTCTCCACCCTGTGTCACAAAGGTCTGTGGGTGACAAAGGGAAAAGTATTTTAACTCCTGAGGAGATTGAGGAGGAGGATAGAAAGAGAGGAAGAGGAAGCTAAGGGGAGAAAGTTCCTCTAGGTCTTCAGGCTTCATGCAAGCTATAATCAGGGTTGCCCCAGACCAAAGACTCAAGATGATAAGTTGAGGACAGTCAGGATTACTTACCTACAGACCAGGAACTATGACATTGATGAGATTATATCTCTCCCCTTAGAGGAACTCAATGAACTAGCAGACATGGAAATGCCTAGGAAGAGAAAAGAAGCAGAGGATGCAAGGCTGCTCCTCCAAATTAAAGAAGAGAAGAGACATAAAAGACTGTACAAGCATGTTTCTACTCTCTCCCCAGTTCAAGAAAGCCCTATGCAAGAAACTGTGGCAGCTCCACAAGAACCTTAGGTAGACAAAGAAACAGATAGGCAAAACATGATCAACTACCTGACATAAAAGACTGTACAAGCATGTTTCTACTCTCTCCCCAGTTCAAGAAAGCCCTATGCAAGAAACTGTGGCAGCTCCACAAGAACCTTAGGTAGACAAAGAAACAGATAGGCAAAACATGATCAACTACCTGAGTGCCACAGGTCTCTACCAGGAATCTGCACTTCTTCTCTTGTCCTTTGAATACATTGAGTTTGAGTATCTCAAACAGCTTGAACTTCAAGTGCTCAAAGAACAAAAGGCAACAAAGAGAAAGATGAGGGAAGAGGCTGCAAAGTCAAGAGCCATCATCCAAAAGAGTATGAAGAAGTTTGTTGACAGACAAAGGATGATGAGCTTCTTGAAGCTGTATGGATTCTCCAGAAGGAGACTTGGCCCTATGTCTCTATCTACAATGGATGAGCACATTAGGGTAATCAAGCAGAAGATCAAAAGTGGAGAGCTCATTGACTTACACTCCCGTCCAAGTCAAGCTGCTCCTGAAGTGGAGGTTAAGGTTAAACAACCTGAGACAACACAACCTGGACCTCCTGTTGAGTCTCAGCAAGCTTAATCTTTTGATCCACAGCAGGGTCAAACTCCCTCTCCTTCTAAACATGTGAGGGAGGAACACCCAACTGAGCAAGATAAGACTAATCAACAAGGTGCTGCAGGCTAGTCTTCTCAGTTAAAGTCTTCAAAGAGGAGGAAGAAGATGGCTTCTAAACCAAAGTCAAAGAAGAAGAAGAAGTCTGAATCATCCACCTCTAAGCCTTAGGGTGAATCAGATCAACTTGAGGAAGTGCATAAAGAGGGAGCCCCATCAACTCCAATTCAAGTGGCTCCTCTTGCATCTGAGAGACCCCTCTTATCCTGAACCTTCACAACTAATCTAGAAAGATGGCATGTGATCAGAGATCAAGGTGATGAAATGTCTACACATGGCAAGACTTATTCAACCTACCTCTACATGATCTCTTTGAGATGAGAAGATACTATAAGAGTTTGAGTGATCTTGACCATCTAATGAAGAAGGGTATGGTCATCATCATAATGAGGACTGTCTACACATGAAAAGGTCGATGCTTTTGGTAACTGTACATTGAGGTCTTGAGTCTGAGCTTTCTACTTTATGTACTTATATCCTTTTTGTAATATATTAGGATGTGAGCTATGGCATGTCATAGTCACTAGTCAAAAGGCAATCTGCCTTTTGACTCTACATTTGATTTTGTAGTTGTCTAGTCTTATGTATCAAGCTGGCCTTCAAAGTATGGCCGGTTGTAGGATGTAGTATAAAGTATCTCAAGTACTTGTAACTTTCTTTCTGTGCTTTGTAATACTTGTAAAAAAACTTGAGAAGCAATATACAACATTCTTGAAAACCATACACTTTTGTTGTTTGCTATCTTATTCTGTCTCACATGTACTTGTGTTCTTAGTATCTTACTTATAAGTTACCAGTTCCCTATTTGATCTGTTAAGTGTTCTAAAGAACTCTCCTCATTGTGTTGTTGTGTTGTAAGTGCATACCCTTAAACGGTCCTGCAGATATTATGCTTCTCGTAAAGCAAATAACAAGCTATCAAAGATTGGTGCAAGCCATGTCCCTCAATGTGATCCAATAATGGAAAGGACACTATTAAGAATTTTACAAACTAATAGTAGTAAAATAACACAAATGCAAAACAGAATGTGTCATGTAGTTCGACTAAGAAACGAAAGGCCCGAGATGAAGCATGTTATGATACACGCAAAGCCGATGGAAAACGTATTTCAAATGTATTCAAATTAGATGTGCTCCAACCAATGATAGTACTCCGACAACAACACTCCCCTCTATAAATGACGAAGTCATGCTGAAATATCACGAGGTTTATATTTTGACCCGTTGATCAATGCTTTCTTTGTTAAACTTGACATCTTTTCAGCTTTCGTCACTTAATTCTTGGAATTCCTTAGGTACTCGAATTCAACCGCACACACTATCACCTCAATTTCTGATGTTATTTTTCAACCATCCATCCGAGATGAGAATATAGAAGAGGACCCGTATAATTTTGTTTACGATGGTAGACCTAGAGACCATCATGTCTTAAATGAAGTCTTACCTGAAATATCACAAGGTTTCTATTTATTTAACAAACTTTTTTTTATTAAACTTGATATCTTTTACAACTCCTTTTACTTATTACAACAACTTCCTTAGGTGTTCGAGGTCAACCATCCATTCGAAACATTTCGGGCATATAAGAGAATTCGTATAATTTTGTTTATGATGGTATACCTAGAGATCAGTGTGTCTTAAAGAACGTAGTCAATGTCCTCATTGTGGAGTAAAACGATTCACATTTGAATTTGCAACCTTTTGTTGTATGAGTGGAAAAACAATATTGGCAAATTCAGAAATTTCAGATGAATTGTATCGACTTTTCACGTCGCAAGATGAAGTTGGAAAATATTTAGGCAAAACATACGCGCTTATAACACCAATTTTTCTTTCGCCTCAATGGGTGTACATTAGATGATACAATGAACAATATGAGAGATGGTGTCTATACGTTTTGTGCACATAAAGAAATATATCACAAAATCGACCAATTAGTCTCAAGAGACGGAAAACCTAGGTATTTACAGTTGTATTTTTATGATCCTAATACCGAGTTAGATCATAGACTCCAATGTTCAAATCTTGATCGAAGCATCACTGAGATAGTGTCACGTGCTTTTTCTACAAACCCATATGTCAACACATTTCGAAGTCTTGCAGAACTAGGACCTCTAGACAACTATAGAGTCACTTTAAATGCTTATGTGGATCTTGACCAAAGGGTGTACAACCGACCAACGACATCCGAGGTTTAAATATTATTATTTTAATTTCAACTATTTAAGAGAAGCTAATTATATATATACATACTAAATATTGATTTACTTATTTATAATGCAACATTATATAGGTTGCTGGTATTTGGGTTGATGGTAACGACAATATCACTTCGTACAAAAGAAATATTGTTGTGTACAATAGGTCAGAATATACTCAAACTATTCAGCCTTACTTTGAATGTTACGATCCATTATCATATCCTCTATTTTTTTCCTAATGGTGAGTCGGGTTCGCATCCTAACATACCACGTCAAGGAGTACTAATCAATGAAGTTCATAACAATAATGACAACATCGACGAAGAAGCGGAAGGTACAACAATTTATGCATCTTTTTAAGTGATGATCAAAAATAATACCATAATGTGTATTATTTTTAATTAACGATTTGTTTTTAAACATCATAATTATTCAGAGGCAAACACATGACGTGGTAGAACAACCATAGCTATGCGAGAGTAATATTGTTACAAATTTAAATTCGATGTGTTGAGAACGTGCTTATGTTCGGTGGTAGATTGCTACAACAGCTTGTTGTAGATGTTTACCTAAAAACTGAGACACAACGTTTACAATTTTGTGAACTAAACCAGGCTAAGATAAGAGCAGATCTATATCAAGGTATTGGGCCTTGTGTTAATGCCGGTGAGGTTAATCCAAACAAAGTGGGACAACGAATTGTGTTGCCTGCATCTTTCAATGGAGGGTCGCGCGACATGCGTCGTTGGTTTCTAAACGCGATGACTTTAGTTCAAGATGACGGCAAGCCTGGTTTCTTCCTTACAGTGACGTGTAATCCTCGGTGGCCTGAGATAAGTGACAATTTGAAAGTTGGTCAAACCACACAAGATCGTCCAGAGCTTGTTTCAAGAGTGTTTCGTGCTAAACTAGAGGATCTTAAGGAACAACTTTTCAAGAAACGTATTCTAGGAGAAGTCAAGGCATATGTTTATGTCATCGAGTTTCAAAAGCGTGGTTTGCCACATGCACATTTTCTTCTTATCATGTACCCACAACACAAAATCAATAATCCCGACCATTATGATAAGATTGTGTGTGCTGAAATTCCTGACATAGCAAGATATCCCAAATTGCACGAGCTTGTTGTTAAGCACATGATTTATGGTCCTTGCGGACATTTACGAACAAACAATCCTTGCATGCAGGGTGATCCTCCAATTTGCCGCTTTCGCTATCCCAAGCAGTTTAATGAACATACAACACAAGGAGACGATGCATATCTATTATATCGAAGGAGAAATAATGGAATAAAAGTGGATGTACGAGCAAAAAACTCTTGATAATAGATGGGTTGTCCCATATAACCCAAGGCTTTCGATGATGTTCAACTGCCACATGAATTTAGAGGTTTGCTTAAGTATAAAATCTGTGAAATATTTATTCAAATATGTTTACAAAGGACATGATAAACAAGTTATTCAAATCGATCAAGATGAGCAAGAGGTTGTCATTAATGAGATAAAGAGATTTCAAGATGCACGCTACGTTTCATCCCCGGAGGCTATGTGGCGTATTTTTTCCTTCTCTCTTTCTCAAATTCATCCTGTTGCGTTAGCTTTACAACTAAATCTCCCTAATCATCAAATGGTTAGATTTAGAGATAATGATGTAATGTTTGAAATTGTTGATAGGGAAAGAGATAAGAGAACAATGCTGACTGCATTTTTTGATACAAATAGAATGGATGAAACAACAAGACAATATTTGTATAAAGATTCTCGAAAACACTTCACATGGAATGTACGCTCGCATCATTAGAATCATCGTTTGCAAAAACCACAAAAAGGTCGTATTCTTTATTCTAATCTAGCTAAAGGAGAAAGGTATTACTTACGCATACTTTTATCAAATGTTAAAGGGCCTACTTATCTTGAAGATCTTTGCACAGTTAATGGCGTAAAGCACATGACGTTTCGAAAAGCAGCTCTTAAGATAGGCTTAATTGAGAACGTTGAAAGTTTATTGCAATCTCTCGCAGAAGCCTCTCTATTTCAGTTTCCCAATGCTCTTAGAAGGTTATTCGCGACTATAATAATTTTTTGTGAACCTGGAGATGTTCGAAAGTTATGGAATGACCACTTTGACTCACTATCCAAAGACCATAGGTTACATTGTTAGAGTGGTGAACGAGTGCAAACTATAGTTCTTACTAAAATTAGGGTCCTCCATGATTTCAATCTTCCGGACATAACAGAAGATGCTAACTTACAATATGTACGTCATCGTGAGGTACAACAGGAGTATGCGATAGTTGTTGAAGCTTAACACTTATGTGCCAAACATTCACTTAATTCGGACCAAAAAGTCGTGCTTGAGGAGATAATGATGCACGTGGATAATGATTTTCCAGGTGTGTTCTTTATAGATGGTCCGGGTGGAACAGGAAAAACATTTTTGTACAAAGCTTTGCTTGCTAAAGTTTGTTCACGTGGTCTTATTGCTCTCGCAACAGCTTCATTTGGTGTTGCAGCCAATAATATGCAAGGAGGGAGAACGGCTCACTCAAGATTCAAGATTCCATTAATCTTAATAATAATTTAATGTGCAACATCAGAAAACAAAGTGGGACAGCTGAACTACTTAGGTCATCTAAATTAATCATTTGGGATGAAGCATTAATGGCAAAACAACACACGATCGAGGTTGCTGATCGAACATTGTGTTGGATCTAGAAAAGCTGGTGCAACCAAAACCAAATCACTTAGACTATTTTGGTGCAACTAATAAAGGACTTCCGAAGCTAAGTGTGGAACTTCCGAAGGAAAAAGGAGCTTTTCCGAAGACAAAGTGTAAAACCAACTTCCGAAGGAAAACTCCAACTTCCGAAGACAAAGTATTCACTTCCGAAGATCAAGACTTAAAGTGAAAAATCAGAAGTCAACTTCCGAAGTATGAAAGATGTCCTCAAGCCTCGGAAGTACAGAAGCCTCTTCCGAAGTATAAGTGGCTTTGGAAGAACTTGTTCTTCCGAAGCCAACTTACCTTCGAAAAACACTACTATTATCCAGTGGACATAAGTATGGTCTCCCTGACAATCCACTGCAGACCTCTGAGATACTGCATGGCGTTTTCTCAAAAGCCATGTAGTTGACCATACTTTATTCCACTGTTTACCTTTATAAGTTAGTACAGTTGCCAACTTTAGTTGGTGACAAAAGGTAAGTCATGGACATGTCATGACTACCATATCTTAGATAAAACTTTATCTAAGATAGCTTAACTTTAGCATTGTAGTATATGCTTTAGTCTTAGGTTTCCAGTTGGTATCAAAGTATATCCGGCTGTAGGATCTAGTATATATAGTTTCTCATTGTAACTCATGTTTCATGCTTGTAAGAGTCTTGTAATACTTTGAGTTGAGAAGTAATATATACAAGTGCCTTGAAAAATTATTTCTTTGTGTTCTTTGCTACTTATTATATTATTATCAACTCTTAGAAGAGATTCTACTTCATCTGATTTGAGTGTAATATAAGTGAGTTTGAGAGAAATCCAAGTGGGTTTAAGTGACAAACCCGATCCTGCATTTGGTATCAGAGCTTTTTAGGCTCTTGATTGTGAGATCTTACCATCCTAATCAACCTGTCTTTCACTCCTCCTTACACCACACTCAAAATGGCCCTCAACAAATCTAAAGTAGAGATGGGGACGATGACCAAAGCACCCATCATCACCCCTGAAAACTTCAGGTCATGGAGCAGACGGATTGCAGGACCGGTTAAGAGCTTAACAATTTCAACATAACAACACAAAGAGGAGATTAACCAAACTTGATCAAACAGTAAACTGGATTAACCAAGATAATGATACAAAGAACACAAGTAATAATAAAGAGACAGAACAAGAGATTTGGGTTTCAAGGATGCAGTATATTGCTTTCTCAAGTTCTATTACAAGTATTACAAAGCATAAAGAAAGATACTAGAACAAGGAATACTTATACTACAACCTACAGCCTGCTATACTTTGAAAGCCAGCTGGATACAATTGACTAGACACAAACAAAATCAATTGTAGAATCAAAAGGCATATCTGCCTTTTGACCTTGTGACTATGACATGCCATAGCTCACATCCTTATCTATTACAAAAAGGATAAAGTACATAAAGTAGAAAGTTACAGACTCAAGACCTCAATGTACAGTTACCAAAAGCATGGACCTTTTCACCAACTCATGTAAGTTGGTGACTTTACAGAGATGCAGCGGAAAGGTGTCCAGCTTTATGGAACAGTACATCAGATAAAGCATGTTACTAAAAGTCTTCGGAAGAAATCTGTCTTCATAGGATGAAGCTTCGGAAGACTTTGTCTCTGAGGCTTCGGAAGACTTCATATTTGGCTTCGGAAGATATTCGTCTTGGCTTCGAAAGATTTTACACTTAGAATATTTCTAGTGCATGGTGTAAAACTTCCGAAGCAATTCTACTTCAGTTCTTTAGTGCATTGCTTGCAGAGAGACATTGGATGTTTTGGTTTGCATCAGACTTAAATGAATCCTTACAAACTCCCCCTAGGCTGATGCTACCAAAACATTTAGAAGATCTTCAGATGTTAGTAGTCTTCAGCACAATCATGACCATGCCCTTCTTCATTAGATGGTCAGGATCATTCAGACATTCATAGTATCTTCTCATTTTAAAGAGATCATGCAGAGGTAAGTTGATTATGACTTGCCATGTATAGACATTCTCAACACCTTGATCACTGATTACATGCCATCTTTCTGGATTGGTAGAGAAGGTCCAGGATAGGATGGGTGTCTCAGCTGCAAGAGGAGCCACTTGTATTGGAGTTGATTGGGCTGCCTCTTCATGCACTTCCTCAGTTGATCTGACTCAGCCTGAGGTGTAGAGGTAGATGATTTAGGCTTCTTCTTCTTAGACTTTGGTTTAGAAGCCATCCTCTTTTTCCTCTTAGATGACTTTAACTGAGAAGACTGGTCTGCAGCACCTTATTGATCATCCTTGTCTTTCTCAGTTGGGTGTTCCTCCCTCACAGGTTCAGAAGGAGAGGGAGTTTGACCCTGCTGTGGATCAGAAGATGAAGCTTGCTGAGGCTCAGCAGGAGGTTCGGGTTGTGTTGTCTCAGGTTGTTCAACCTTAACCTCCACTTCAGGTGGGACTTGACTTGGAAGAGAGTGTAAGTCAATCAGCTCTCCACTCTTGATTTTCTGCTTGATTACCCTTATATGCTCATCCATTGTGGATAGAGACATAGGGCCAAGTCTCCTTCCGGAGAATCCATATAGCTTCAAGAAGCTCATCATCCTTTGTCTGTCAGCAGACTTCTTCATACTCTTTTGGATGATGGCTCTTGACTTTGCAGCTTCTTCCCAGGTTCTGTGGCTGCAATAACTTTCTCCCTTTTTTGGTAGCATCACCCACTTGCATAGGTGAGCTGGAGGATAAATCAATCACATCCATAGGTTCTTGTGTTCCTGGTTGAGCTCTCTTAAAGGTCTCCCAGCTAGTTTTTCCTTAAGATATGAAATCTGAAGTTGCTGATCATTGACCCTGTTGTGCAAGGTAGTCACCTGAGATTCAAGGTGACTGACCTTAGAGACTAAATAGGAGCATGTTTTGACAGTTTTTGCACCTTTAGTCTCAGATTCCCCTCTTCTTCATCAGAAGAATCATTGGGGGATGAGATGATTGGACCAAAGTCCTCTCTCTCACCACCAACTTGAGGTTCTTGGCTACTGGTTTTCCTCTGCTCACTAGCAATCTCAGTTGAGATGTCAGTGGGCTGAGTTGCCATGGTTGAGGTCTTAATGATGTAATCACTTGCAGAAGTGAGAGCCTCTTCCATATGGACATCCTGAACAGGTTCAGAAGTGTCCACCTCAGTTATAGGTGACTGATGTGGGCTAGACTGAGGAGACTCAGGAGTACTCATCTCTCTTTGAGTAGGGGAAGAGAAGAGAGACTCATGGTACTCACTGAATCCTAAGTCTTCATCAGTATAGAAGGATAGGTTGGGAATGGGTTGATTTAGATCTAAAGGCTGGGGATGGTAACTGTCCCCTGAAGGTTGTTCACTTGAGTGTTGAGACTCAGAGTGAAGGCTTAAGGCTGTTGGGCTTGTGAGCACATCAGGGTGAGCATGAGGAATCTCAGCCCTGATAGTTGAAGAGATGGGAGTGGTTTGCTCCTCTGGGGAAGTGGGAGCTCTAGTGTCCACTTCCTCCTATAAAGGTGAGTATATGGGGACCTGCACAGACTTAATAGCTTGAGCAGGGGTTCGTTTGGATTTTCTTTGGTAGGTGAGGGTTACTTGAGGCCTTTTTAGTGGTAAAGAGGTAGAAGGTGTGGGTTTAACACTAGCTTGTGTTGCTAGGTTGTCACCTTGAGCAATGAGCTCTAACATTTTGGGGACAAGGGCTGTTTCTACCCCTGAGAAGCCTACAGTTGGCTTCTTCATGATTTTAAAGATGCTGAGCTTCATCTGTCCCAATTTAAGAATATTATCTGTTTCCCTCAACTGTGAGCCCAGTTCACAGTTGAGAATATGTTGAACATATCTAGGAAACATGTAATACTCTAAGGAGTCCAAGTTTGCAAGTAAATTGGTATAAACAAATTGAGAGTACCTGAACTTGACCCCTTGAACCATTCCATGCACTATGAAGGAGAGATCCTCAGGAATCTGGTCCCACCCTCCATGCTTGTTTGACAAGCTGTGGATAACAACATGGAGTAGGTATTTCCACTGGGATGAGACCTTCCCTTTCCTGAAGGTCTTTACAGAAAAATCTCCCTCATAGCCCATCTGCTCAAAGGAATGATTGACAGCTTCCTTTGGGAAGGACAACTCACCTTCTTCATCATCCAGCTGCAAATGAGTGTTGATGATGGCCGGAGTGATGAAGATTGTCCTCCCTTGCACTGTGGCAGACAGTGCCTTCTCCCCGTCTATGATAATCTCTTGGCAGGTCTTTCAAAATTCAAGCAGATGATCCTCATACAGAGTAGGATCAATGGCTAGGGAGGTGAAGTAACTTGATATAATTAAGAATTTGCAAATCTCAGAGAAACTTTCATCTTTCTCAGAGCTTAACAGAGCAACCTGGTTGTGTTGCCTGTGAAGTTGCATGGAGAAATCTGGGTTGTTTCTGCGGTTAAGGTTGGCCATTTGAGAAGCTTAGGGTTGAAGAAAGGTAAAAAGCAAAGGCGGTTTTGGGAATTAGGTTTGAGGAATAGTAGAATTGAAGAAGATAGTGAGGAAGAGGGGGAACCGTTGGGTATTTATGTGAAAAGGAATTTGAACCAAAGTTAATGAAAGAGGATAAACTTTGAAATCCGAAAGTCGGTCCCACCTCTGAAAAAGTAGTTTACTTTTGCTCAAAAAGTAGTTTTCTTGGAATTCGAAAAGCTTCCGAAGGTAAATTATCTTCGAAAGTTTTAATGAAAAAGCTTCGAAGCTAAAATGACTTCGGAAGATTTTCCTGAGAGTCTTGAAAATTTTGCTTCGGAAGAAAAATAAACACTTGAATGCTTTGTATATAAAACAATAAAGCTTCCGAGAGTTATTTTTGCTTCGGAAGGAAAAAGTTCTTAAAAACAAATAAGTGTCTGAGACAAGGATTTAAGCTTCGGAAGATAGATTTAGACTTCTTTCGAAGGTAAAATTTCTTAGACAGTTATTTATTTTGAAGACATGATTTTCTTCCGAATATAAAAAATATCTTCCGAAGAATCAGAAAATTTCAAGAATCTAAGGAAAGTCTTCAAAAAGGATTTGATATCCAAAGAAAACATGAGCTTATGAAAGTGATGAACTAGACAACTTAGGACACACATTTTTTAAGAAATAATTAGAATTAGTTTTAAGAAAAGATCTACTCAAAGTTAATCATCCCAATAGCTGATATTAGATATTTAAATCTCTGTTCATCAAAAGCTTTTGTAAACAGATCAGCATATTGTTCATTGTGTATGAACTTTGACTAGTTTAATTAATCCCTTTTCATAATTATCTCTTATTAAATGATACCTGATATTGATGTGTTTGGTCCTTGAGTGCTGCACAGGGTTCTCAGTGATAGAGATAGTACTATTGTTGTCTATGTGGATAGGAGTCTCCTTGAAGTTAAATCCATAGTCTAGCATTTGATTTTGAATCCAAAGCACTTGAGCACAGCAAGTTGCAGCAGCAATGTATTCACCCTCAGCAGTTGATGCAGACACACAAGATTGCTTCTTACATTGCCATGAGACAACCCTTCCACCAAGGAATTGCCATCCCCCAGATGTAGACTTTGCAGTCATGTTACAACCACCATAATCACTATCTGTATAAGCATACAGATTGAAGTCAGGATTCTTTGGATACCATAAACCAAGTGTTGAAGCACCTTTGAGGTATCTTAAAATCCTTTTGACAGTGATGAGGTGAGACATCTTAGGGTTGGCTTGATATCTTGCACAAATACATGTAGCAAACATGATATCAGGCCTGCTAGCTGTAAGATACATGAGAGACCCAATCATAGCCCTGTATAAATGTTCATCTACACTCCCCCTCAAGATCAGGTCCAAGGGAGTGGTTTCTGGCTATGGGTGTCTTAGCAATCTTACAATCAGTCATGTTGAACCTCTTGAGTATGTCCTGAACATACTTTGACTGACTTATGAAGATCCCATCTTCAACTTGCTTCACTTGAATTCCCAGAAAGAAATTGAGTTCTCCCATTGCACTTATTTCAAATCTATCTTTCATCAGCTTCTTAAAGTCTTTGCAGAGCTTTGGATTAGTTGAACCAAAGATGATGTCATCTACATATACTTGAACTAGCAATAAGTCATTTCCTTGTCCTTTGATGAAGAGAGTTCCATCTATAGTACCTCTCCTGTATCCATGTTTACAAAGATACTCAGACAATGTCTCATACCACTTCCTGGGTGCCGATGCAGCCCATAAAGAGCTTTGTCAAGCTTGCAGACATAATCAGGATGATCAGGATCTACAAAACCAGGTGGCTGTTTGACATAAACCTCTTCATCAATCACTCCATACGGAAAAGCACACTTTACATCAAGTTGAAAGACCTTGAAGTTCTTGGATGCAGCAAATGCCAGGAATATCCTAACAGCTTCTAATCTTGCTACAGAAGCAAAGACATCAGTGTAGTCAATCCCTTCTTCTTGTGTGTATCCTTGAACAACTAGTCTTGATTTGTTCTTGATGATAATGCCTCTATCATCCTTTTTATTCCTAAACACCCATTTGGTTCCAATGGTAGTCTTCCCATGAGGAAGAGGACAAAGGTTCCAAACTTTTTGCCTTTTGAATTGAAGCAACTCTTGTTGCATAGATTCAACCCAACTTCCATCCTTTAGAGGTTCATCAACTTTCTTTGGCTCTATCTGGGATAAGAAACAAGAGTGAAGACAAACATTTGTTTCATGGGTTTGTCCTCTTGTTCTTACCCCTGTGACAACATCTCCAATGATGTTTGTGGTGCGGTGGGACTTGTGGATCCTTCAAGTTGCTGAGAAAGATCCAAATTTGAGAAATTTAGATCTGGCATAGATGATTCACCCTCCACATCACCACACTTATCAAGATTTTCTTGATCCAATGAGTGTGTGACATCATTGATGTTGTCATCTATGGTGTGGTTATTAGCATCAAGGAATTCTTGATCACTTTCACCATCACCATTGTTGTCTTCCACAATTGAGGTATCTTTATCTGGTTGTGGAGCCCCTAGCTGGAATTTGAAGGCACCCCAGATGTATCAGCTGAATTTGTCATTGTAGTGCTGATAGAAACCTCATTTGCTGAAGTAGTTACAACTGGAGCTGAAGATGTATGAGTTGAAGGTCTTCCTAGCTCAAATCTTGGATCAGGATCACCTGTATTTAAATTTTCTGCAGATTTTGAAACATTCTCACAAGATTTGTTAAAACAGTTGGTAACTAAATCAAGATCAAATAGCCAATCAGGACCAGAACCAGCCACACAGGGTGTGTGTTCATTGAAAGTCACATTGGCTGACTCCTCAACAATTCTAGTTCTGAGATTGTATACTCTATAAGCCTTAGCTTGGGAAGAGTATCCAATGAAGTGTCCATCATCTGATTTCTCAACAAACTTGGCAATTTGATCCTTGGTATTCAAGATGGTGCAAGGACATCCAAATGACCTGAGAAAACCAATGAAAGGTTTTCTCTTGTGCCAAAGTTCATAAGGAGTCTTACCATGTGTCTTAACTACTAAAACTCTGTTTTGCACATAGCAAGCAGTATTTACTGCTTCTGCCCAGAAGTGATAGGCAGTTTAGGTCAGACAACATAGTTCTTGCAGCTTCAATTAGTGTCATGTTTCTCCTCTCAGCAACACCATTTTGTTGAGGAGTCCTGGGAGCACTATATTGTCTTGTAATACCTTTTTCATCACAAAATGTATCAAGGATTTGATTCTTGAATTCAGTCCCTTGATCACATCTTATGGTTTTGACCTTGTATCACTTTGATTCTCAATTTTTAAGATGAAATTCTTCAGAATCTCAGGGGTTTCATCCTTAGTTCTAAGAAAGAAAACCCAAGTGAATCTTGTAAAATCATCTGTGATCACTAAACAATAAGAGGTCCTTCCTAGACTCATTACACTGGTGGGGCCAAAGAGATCCATATGTAATAAATGTAGGGGAGTAGTGATGGAGTTCCTTTCCTTAGGCTTGTGAGATACCTTATGTTGCTTCCTTTTCAGGCATGCAACACAATGATCATCACTTGTAAACTCTTTCTTTGACATTCCAGTTACCAAATCATGTTTAATTAGTTTATTCATGTTCTTAAAGTTTACATGGCGCATTCTTTTATGCCATAGGAAAGACTCATCACTATTTGCTTTAGATAGAAAGCATGAAACTTCTCCAGAGGGAGATGTTTCTTGCAAATCCATCTTGTACATGTTCCCTTTCCTGGGGGCTCTAAGCAGGATGTGCTTATGAGGAATGACCACTCCAGGCTTGAGAACAATGCACTCATGCTCAGTAAAGAGCATGTTATGACTCTGATCACAAAATTGGGATACACTCAGAAGATTGTACCCAAGCTCCTTGACAAAGTTTACCTTTTTAATGCTGAGCTTACCATTTGTGACCTTGCCCTTCCAGAAATGTAACCACCTTCATCTCCTCCAAAAGCAACTAGTCCTCCATCAATCCTCTCAAAGTTTTGGAGTAGTGACCTATTGCCTGTCATGTGCCTGGAACAGCCACTATCAATGATCCAGACATTCTTGTTTGTCTTGAGCTATTCCTGCACAAAGAAAATGATTAGTTACATTTGAAAACCCAAGCCTTACTTGTCTTGGGCTCACTAAGTATAATAGAAGGTAATGCAACAGTAATAGATCCTATGGTTGTGCTAGAGGGATCTTCAGCTGTTGTTGATGAAGAAACTTCAGTCACTTGGTCTTTCTTAGACTTCCACACCACATTTGGAGTCTTGGACTTGACCTTCAAAACCTTGGAAGCTTTTGGGACTTCGCAAGTTTTGATGACTGAACCTTCGGAAGATTCTACAGTCACTGCAGCAGACTTTAGTGCTTCGGAAGAATTCCTTTCTTCCGAGACCAACTTTTCTTCCGAAGGTAATTTTCCATTTACCTTCTTCTTTAATTTGGAGCTTCCGAAGGAAACAGATTTTCCTTCCGAAGCTTGAATCTTCTTGAAACTCTTTGAAGTCTTTGTCTTGGTCATATGGACAGTACTTTTAGGATTGTATGGACAACCCTTAGCAATGTGAGAGGTACTTTCACACATGACACACAACATTTTCTTCTTCACAAGAGTCTCCTTATGAGAGCAAGACTGTCTTTGGTCACATCCCTTCTCCACCTTCATCTTTGTAGATGCTGAGACAGTTCTTTTGGGCTGTAAACTGTTCTTGGAGTTTGATGGTCCAGGCTGTGCAGCAGTGGTACACAGCAGATCAGTCTTCTTCTTGGTACTGAGATGATTTGAACAGGAACCAGAACACTTGCTGAAGAGTTTTGGTTGATGTCTTCAGTCTTTACTACTTCAAACCCTGCAGAGATAAAAACTTGTTTCTGCTTAGAGTCAAAAGTAGCCTTGATCTCTTGAGCCTTCTTTGCTTTTCTTTTGCTCTTCCTGATCAAGTTCTTTCTCTTTGACTTGGTCATCACAGTATTCTTCTTCTCCGTAGAAGGATAGTGGCCCTTAGTAGAATCCTCCTCTTCACTCTTCTCAGAGGAATTCTTCACTATCTCTTCTTCATCCTCTTCACTTATAGGATCTATGAGAGGAAGCTCATCTTCACAAGTTTCACACCTAGGAGATCTTACAGACAAGATTGTGTGTGAAGGAGCTATCTCATTTGACCCCAGTCCCTGTCTATTTTGATAACACACCTTGTTGTGCAGGGATGAGGATATCATGTTCTTGAAGGTCTCTTCTTCAAGAACACTCTTTTCTGCCCTGGCTTTGCTGATCACAAGCTCAGCCTGGCACTCAGTCAGCTTGGTTATGAGATCTTGGATTTGAGTCCTAAAATCCGTATGTTCATGTTTTAGAACTGAAATGGTTTTCTCTAAGTCCTCTATCTTTAGTTTATAATCATTTTCAGACTTTCTAAAATCTGATTTTAAAATGTTTAAGGACTCAAGATCAGATCTCATTTCCAAGTTATAGGACTTATATCTGTTAACTTTAGCAATGCATTCAAGAGTATAGAGATGTTCCAATACCTTGGCTTCATCATGATCTGCCATTAGTGCTTGGTTTGGAGAAGCATCTTCCACCTGAAAGCTCCAGTCAAAGCGTCCTTCTTCAACGGCAACAACAGCTTGTTGCTATGGCTTCTCATTATGAGGGGCTTTGTTAGCGTAGTTTGGTCTGGTTTGTGCTTGGCCACCATTTGTTTTAGGTGCCTTATACTCTCTAGCAAAGTGGCCCATCAAGTTACAGTTGTAACACTTGACTTTGCTTTGATCCAAGCCAAACTTTCCACTGGTTGCATTGCTTGGAAACCTCCTTCCAGTTCTCTTATAAAACTTCTTGGCTCTATGAGTGAGAAGAGCCATCTGCTGAACTATTTCCATATATTCCAGGCCATTTGGATGGATACAATCCAGGTCTTCAAGAGTGAAAAGAGAGTTACCACAACTTTCATCAGAAGACACAAAAGCTTGAGAAGAGCTTGTCTCTTGGAATGGGCTTCCTTGAGTGTAGTTCTCCCTGGGTGTCTCTGGGAAGGTGATGAAAGGATCCTTTGGTGAGTTGTCAAGGTAGCATATGAGATGATGTTGGGGTTCTATGTTATCCCTTTCAACCACATGCAGGGCTGAACCTAATTGATTGTTGGAGTTGCCAGATGAACCTTGCATGTTCATCTCCATCTGGTAGTCACTGAGAATCCCATATAACTCTGTCAGAGTAAGAGTTTTGAGATTTTCAGTCCTCTTGATCACCACACAGTAGTGTGTCCATTGCCTAGGAAGTGAGGACATAAACTTCCTTACAATGTCTCTGTTTTCAAGAGGGTATCCACTATCTCAACATACCTAAAGTATTGCTGAGTCATGGTTTCACCTGTTTTGAAGGTGAAGTTTTCAAACTGCTGCTTCAGGAGATCCTTCTTGCTCTCCTTGGCTTCAGAGGAGCCTTCATACATAAGTTTTAGTGCATCCCACAGCTGTTTAGCTGTTTTGCACTTTTAAAACCTCTGTACACAGAGTTTAGAAGGGCAGTTTGAAGAGCAGTCATGGCTTTTCTATCAATCTCTACTATCTTCCTATCTTCATCAGAGTAATTAGCCACATCTTTGGGGATCATACCAGCACCAGTAGCAGAAGGAGTGCTGGGTATGAAAGGTCCATTTTCAACAGATTCCCACATTCTTGAGTCTAGAGACCTGATGAAACCTTCCATTCTCATACACCAGGTATCAAAGTCATCAAGAGTGATCAGTGGGGACTTGTTCATGGTTCCAGTTTTCATATTAGTCTTTGAAATGGATGCCATTTTGAAAGTTTAGTATTTGTGTGTGTGAGGGATCTTAAGATGGTGAGATCTTATATCAAGAGCCTGATATGCTCTGATACCAATTGCAGGACCGGTTAAGAGCTTAACAATTTCAACACAACAACACAAAGAGGAGATTAACCAAACTTGATCAAACAATAAACTGGATTAACCAAGATAATAATACAAAGAACGCAAGTAATAATAAAGAGACAGAACAAAAGATTTGGGTTTCAAGGATGCAGTATATTGCTTTCTCAAGTTTTATTACAAGTGTTACAAAGCATAAAGAAAGATACTAGAACAAGGAATATTTATACTACAACCTACAGCCGGCTATACTTTGAAAGCCAGCTGGATACAATTGACTAGACACAAACAAAATCAATTGTAGAATCAAAAGGCATATCTGCCTTTTGACCTTGTGACTATGACATGCCATAGCTCACATCCTTATCTATTACAAAAAGGATAAAGTACATAAAGTAGAAAGTTACAGACTCAAGACCTCAATGTACAGTTACCAAAAGCATGGACCTTTTCACCAACTCATGTAAGTTGGTGACATTACAGAGATGCAACGGAAAGGTGTCCAGCTTTATGGAACAGTACATCAGATAAAGCATGTTACTAAAAGTCTTTGGAAGAAATCTGTCTTCATAGGATGAAGCTTCGGAAGACTTTGTCTCTGAGGCTTCGGAAGACTTCATATTTGGCTTCAGAAGATATTGGTCTTGGCTTCGGAAGATTTTACACTTAGAATATTTCTAGTGCATGGTGTAAAACTTCCGAAGCAATTCTACTTCAATTCTTTAGTGCATTGCTTGCAGAGAGACATTGGATGTTTTGGTTTGTATCAGACTTAAAGGAATCCTTACACGGATTGAAGGCTTCATCAGGTACCAAGACAGCAAGATGTGGCAATCTATTGTCAATGGCCCGTATAAGCCAAGGGTAGCTGGTGGAAACGGTGCCATGATTGAGAAAGTTGTTGAAGATTATTCTGATGAGGATCGGAAGAAGCTGGATATTGATAGCAATGCTATGACTGTTCTCATGACTACAATTACCAACTCCATCATGGTGGGGTTTGAGCATTGCAAGTTAGCAAAAGAACTGTTTGATGCACTTGCTCACATGTACTCAAGCTCAAATGACTCCAAGAAGGACTCACTAAAGCAGCAGTTCGAGAACTTCACCTACGTTGCTAGAGAGACCCTCAGCCAGCAATACTTCAGGTACATGGATCTCATTTCTTCCCTTCAGTCTGTGGAAATTGCTCTTGAACTTAGAGACCTCACAAGAAAGTTCATGAGTGCACTTCCTAATGAGTGGACATTCTACGGTGTCTCTATCAAGAGAACAGAGAACCTGAATACACTCACCATGACCGAACTCTATGGCATCCTTGATGGATAGCGTTTGGAAATGGAGAATAAGAAAGGTCATCAGACAAGCAGACCCTTGAGTCTTCCTGCTAGCAACGCTTTAATGGTTGCTGAAGGCTTAGGACCCTCCCAGCCTCAACAATACCTGACTTACACCCAGCAGCCATCCTGTTCTTCTAGGCCATACATCACATTTCTTGAGACTCCAAGGTCTCAACAAGCTCAGCAAAGTTCCTTTCAGGACAGCTGTGCTTTTGCCGCAGGAAGTGGACACTCTAATAATTATCAATATTGCTTTGATGATCTAGAGTGTTTCAGCCCAGATGACGTGGAATACGTGGACATAGTCCAACAAATGGCTCTATTAACCTACAGAGCAAAGAAGTTCTTCAAGAGAACTGGAAGTCAATTTCCCCAGAACCCAATCAACAGTAAATTTGGGTTTGACAAAACCAAGGCCAAATGTTACAACTATAACCAACTTGGTCATTTTGCAAGGGAATGCAAGGCTCCCAAGTCGAATCCGGGAACCCCACAGGCCTCCACACATTCCTCTACACCAAAGCCCACTGGAAAGTCAACAGAGACAGCTGCAATGGCTCAAGAAGTTGACTGGAGCTTTATGGTACAGGATGTGACTCCTGCTCAAGCACTCATGGCCGGAACAGATGAGAATAAGGTATATGAACATCTCTGTACTCCTGCCTATATTTCTAAGGTTAAATTGTATCAGGACTACAATATGGAGATTAAATCCGATATTGAGTCTTTAAATGTTTTAAATATGATTTTAAAAGGGCTGAATCTGACTATCAAAGAAAAATTGAGGAGTTAGAGAAAACTGTGTCCCTATTAAAGCATGAACACACTAACTATAAGACTCAAATAAAGGATTTAATATCCAAATTGTCTAAGGCTCAAGCCCAGCTTGTCACAGCTGAGGCTCAAGCCCAGCTTGTCACATGACAGGGAACAGATCTCTTCTTTAACAATTTCAACATTATGATGGAGGTCCTGTCCAGTTTGGAGGTGAGGCCGGAGGATATATTTCTGGCAGAGGAAGTATATCCAACGAAAAATTAAAGGTTGACAAAGTTAACTTTGTCAAACAGCTTGAACATAACCTGTTAAGTGTTTCTCAGTTCTGTGATCAAAAGCATCAAATGCTCTTCACAGAACATGAGTGCATAATCCTCAAACCCGGGATGACAATTCCTCGGGAATTGGTGCTTTTTAGATCTTCCAGGAAAGGGGATATGTACAAGCTGGATATGAACAATGCTTCCCCAATGGGAGAAGTATCATGCTTTCTTTCCAAAGCTGATGGTGATGAGTCAACACTATGGCATAAACGAATGCGTCATGTAAATCTTAAGACAATGATTAAATTGGCTAAAATAACTTGTTACATGGTTTGCCTAAAAAGGAATTTTTCTGCAAAGACAACTGTGTTGCATGCCTGAAAGGGAAGCAACACAGGGCATCTCATACATCCAAAGTTGTTAACTCCATCACCACTCCATTACACTTATTGCACATGGATCTATTTGGTCCCACAAGTATAATGAGCATTGGAAGGAAATCATATTACCTTGTGATTGTTGATGATTTTACTAGATTTACATGGGTATTCTTTTTAAGAACCAAAGATGAAACTGTTGAAACTTTAAAATCTTTTATTCTTAAAATAGAAAATCAAATTGATCACAAGGTTAAAATAATTAGAAGTGATCAAGGGACTGAGTTTAAGAACCACGTTCTTGACTCATTCTGTAACTCAAAAGAGATTGCCAGACAATATAGTGCCCCTAGAACTCCTCAACAAAATGGTGTTGCTGAGAGGAGGAACAAGACACTTATTGAGGCTGCTCGGACTATGTTAGCTGATTCAAAGCTGCGTCTAACATTCTGGGCAGAGGCAGTCAGCACTGCATGGAAAAACCCCTTATGAGCTATGGAACAAGAGGCCACCGTTCATTGGCTTTCTAAGGTCCTTTGGCAGCAGATGTACCACACTTAACACAAAAGACAATTTGGCAAAATTTGCTGAAAAGTCGGATGATGCCATCTTTGTTGGATATTCCTCTAACTCTAAAGCTTATAGAGTTTATAACATTAACAACCAACAATTTGAGGAATCTTTCAACATTGTAGTTAATGAGCACACTCCTTGTGTTAGGGGAATGGCCCTGATCATATCTTTGATTTAGAATTGTTTTCAAACTATTCTAAACCATCTTGTGAGAATGTTTCAGCTGGAACAGGTGCTCAAAGTGATTTTGATGATGACCAACTATTTGAGCTTCCCAGACCTATTCCAAGTTCTCCAAGAGCTGCAACAAATCAAGTTCCCACTATTGGCAGATATGATAGTATAACTATCACAAGGGATAGTGGAGCTTCATCCAGCAGTTCACCTGTTGACTCTCAAATTTCATCAGGTGACATTCCACAACACCAAGCTGATGGAAGTAACATCTTGAAGAAACAGGCAACTGTTAATGTTACTTCACAGCAAACAAATGATGATAATGTTTCTCATTCATTCAATAAGTCCTCATTGAATGAGTTTGAAACAACAGCTGGACCAAGTGTTCAAGCTCCTAAGCAAAATATGTCCAATTTGGATCTATCTTTGCAACTGGAGGTAATTCCTAGACTTAGGATTCACAACACTCATCCAGCTGAGAACATCATAGGGGAAGTCTCTGAAGGCGTGAGAACAAGAGGACAAACTCACAATGGGAATGCTTGCTTGTACTCATGCTTTTTATCCCAAATGGAACCCAAGAAGGTGGAAGATGCCTTGAAAGATAGTAGCTGGGTTGAATCAATGCAAGAGGAGCTGCTTCAATTCAAAAGACAAAAGGTTTGGAACCTATGTCCGCTACCATCTGGTCAAGTAACTATAGGCACTAAATGGGTTTTCAGAAACAAGAGAGATGATAGAGGCTTGATTATCAAGAACAAAGCAAGACTGGTGGTTCAAGGATACACTCAAGAGGAGGGAATCAATTATATTGATGTCTTGCACCTATTGCAAGACTTGAGGCAGTTAGGATCTTCCTTGCTTATGCTGCATCCAAGAATTTTACTGTCTACCAGCTTGATGTCAAGTGTGTCTTTCTATATGGGGATATAGATAGGGAATTCTATGTATGCCAACCTCCAGGATTTGAAGACCCACAACATCCTAACTATGTGTGCAAATTGGATAAAGCTCTTTATGGGCTGCACCAAGCACCTAGGCTGTGGTATGAGACATTGTCTCAATTTCTCCTGAAGAATGGTTACACTAGAGGTACTATTGATAAGACTCTTTTCATAAGGAAGTCTGGGAAGACATCTTGCTCGTTCAAGTCTATGTTGATGACATCATATTTGGTTCTCAATGACCAAATATGCAAAGACTTTGAGAGCATCATGAAGAAGAAGTTTGAGATGAGTTCTATGGGAAAAATGGACTTTTTCCTTGGAATTCAGGTGAAGCAAATGAAGGAAGGGTTCTTTATCAGTCAATCTAAGTATGTCAGTGACATCTTAGAAAGATTTGATATGTAAGATTGTAAGGCAACAAAAACACCTATACCCAGAAACCACAATCTCTGCCCTGACTCTAAGGGGGAGGATACTGATCAACATCAGTATAGAGCAATTATGGTTCTCTGATGTATCTCACATCAAGTAGACCTGATATCATGTTTGCAACTTTTATTTGTGCAAGATATCAGGCTGATCCAAAGGAGTCTCACCTAATTGTTGCCAAGAGAATCCTCAGATACCTTAAAGGAGCACCTAAACTAGGTCTCTGGTATCCAAGAAATAGTGATTTCAATCTCTATGGTTACTCTGACAGTGATTATGGTAGCTGCAATATCAACAAGAAATCAACATCCGGTGGATGTCAATTTCTTGGTGGAAGGATCATCTCATGGCAATGCAAGAAGCAATCCTGTGTCTTTACATCAACTGCTAAAGCTGAATACATTGCTGCTGCTAGTTGCTGTGCTCAGCTGCTGTGGATTCAGAACCAGATGATAGACTACGGATTCAACTTCATGAGCACTCCTATCCACATTGACAACAACAGTGCTATCTCCATTACTGAAAATCCAGTGAAGCACTTCAAGACTAAGCACATTGATATCAGGTATCATTTCATTAGAGATATTCATGAGAAAAATCTTATCAAGCTAATCAAAGTTGATTCAAATGAACAATATGCTGACTTGTTCACCAAAGCCCTTGATGAACAAAGATTCAAATATCTCATTACAGCTATTGGGATGATAAACCTTGATAATCTATCTCATTTGAAAACCATTAATGTGTAAAGTTTTATGTCAAAACAATCTACGCCCTGTTACAAAAGATCTTTCTCAAAAAAATTTTATCTAAGTAAGAATTCTTCCGAAGAGGAATTAACCCTCGGAAGATATTTTACATATCTTCTGAAGCAAATTCCTCCCAGGATAATTTTCTTCTCGGAAGAGTTGTTAAGTCTCGGAAGAACCGGTTGATTTCATATCAGATCTACTTCCGAAGCTTGTAACACTCTCCATTCGGAAAGCAACATATACTCTCGGAAGTAAAGTTTTTACCTTCGGAAGTAAATTTGCCTTCGGAAGAACATTACCTTCGGAAATGCTTTATACTCGGAAGAAAGATTTTACTGTGTAACGGAAATCTTTTGGGCCACACTCTGTAAAAAGTAAAGATTTTGTTAATGATGTCGGATTATTTAAATGGACTAACCTTGCCGCATCTGTCACATCATCCATTGAAACATCCCATCGTCTTATCCAAACCCCCCTTTAAACCGCCATTCCACCCGTTTAAATACCTCCGGCTAATCACTTTCATTCTTTTTACCAAAAATTACTGCCCTAAAAGCTTTCTTCATCTCCATTTCACCCAATTCCGAACTATCTTCCTGCAACCTTCTCAAATGGCACTAAACCCTTAGCACAACCAAGTCGCACTCCTTGATTCTTCAAGGGATGCTGACTTTTCAGATATCATCTCCTTTCTAACCCAATCTTCTTATTACACTGCCCTGACTATTAACCTCACGGTTTACTCAAATCATATGTCTGAATTTTGGGCAAATGGTCAGATTGAAACCCTAAATGGGTTCGTGTCATAAGATCGAGCATCTGTGGCCATGAGTTGGTCATTTCTGAACAACTCATCACGGAGCATCTAGAGCTTCATGATGAGGGCGCTCATACAGAGTTCCCCAAAGCAGATTTGGACAACACTTATATCCAAATGGGATATGGTGGAGATGATAGTAGGTCAACCGGTTACAAGTTCAACTTCTCTTACAACTGGAAGTTCCTGCTGCATGTAGTTCTTCAATGCTTGTCCAACAAATCTAGGTGATGGGATCAAATCCCATATGAACTTGGGTGCCTAGTTCATGGTTTGGTGAGAAGCCTCCGCTTCAACTACTCAAGATTTATGCTGACCAATCTCATGGGAAACCTTCAACGGGACACATTCTTCATGTATCTGTTGATGCATGTATGTCCCTAGATCATGTTTTGTAATGTAATGAACTTGTCTGTCTGATTATGATGTAATTGTATAGATTAATGAAATGATATGAATTGGTTGTTACTTATGATGTTTAATATTTCATTAATGAGTTGTGATTGAATTGATTGGGTTTATGATTGTTTGAATGGTTACACATTATGTTATATTAATTAAAACATTCAAACTTAACTTAATGAAGTTCTCATGCGAATGGCCCATGCGAATGGACCACACGCATGAATAACTTCATACGATTGACTAAATCGCACGACTGAACCAGGAGACTGGATCAGTCGTATGATTGACACATAAGATTGACTCAATCGCACGACTGAACACTCAGTCGTGCGGATGATTCAACCACATGGTTCAATCGCACGACTGAACCATACTTATGGCCCAGTCGCACGATTGAACAATACTAACCTATAAATAGACCCAATTCGTGGGAAAACGTAAGCATTCTTCCCATTACGATTCCAGACGTACCCTAGCCGTCCAGAAGCCTCCCAAATCGTTCTCCAAGTTCATAGAACACATCAGATCGGTTCCTAATCGATTTCTGACGTTGATTTCAATTCTTGATTGATTCATCGTGTGTTCTCACTGATTGGATCGCCAATCAAATAGGATTCCGCACTATTTGAGTTGGTTTAACACGTAATCACTCGGTATTTCGTTCAAATACCAGGTCCTAACAGTATCCCAGGTTTCTTCAGCACATAATCAATTGTGAGCTGGACCAGAGTAAGCTTGTCTGTGCAGCTACTCTGATTGTTCCTCAAATGAGGCCGACCATCTTCAAGACTTTAAAGAGAGTTTCCACCAACTTCACCGGAAGAGATACTGCACTTCTTCCAGGTATGACTGAGCCAATGGCTCCAGGTGACATCCCTGTTAACCCCACAGGTGATGAACTCACACCAGCAACTACCCTCACATTGCCAAATCTACCTTCTCCCCCCATCACCATCACTTATCATAGACGCCCCAACGAACCCTTGTTCAATCTTCTCTGATTGAACAAGCTCCTCCTGTTCTATCCAAAAAGGCTAGAGTGGAACAATGGGCTCCCACTCAGCCTGAGGTCCAACCATCCTTCACAATTGACCTCAATATGGGTCTTGAGTCTCCTCAGTCTCAGACCCATGAGCCCGAAACCCAAGCTGAAAACCCTTAGGGAGAGTTTTTATACTCCCCTGAGCAGCCAAAAGGGACAGCCCCACCACAGGCTCAATGCCTTTAGACATTGATCAAAGTCCCGAGTCACTAGGCTTTACTTTCATATCCTTTACTGACCTACTAATAGGAGCTGATGAAGAGATTATGTCTCTTCAGGGCAATAAAGTTGATCCACAACACCCTCTCAAGGATCAACAGAGCCCAGAGAGAACTCTTATCTCTAGCCCCCATCAGCAAGCCTTTACTGAGGTGAGTCCCACTGATGTGGAGGGGACTCATGTAGATTCAGCTGGCACTACTGAAGGAGCCTCAATGGATCCTCAGGATAGTGGTAACATTACTGAGACTGAATCTACGGCAACCATGCCCTTTGATGACTCTGAAAGAGACATCATTGAGCAAGGGAAACCAGGGCGCCAAGAAACCACATCTGGTGGTGAGGATGAACATACTAGGTATGTTACCTCATCTCCCCGTGATTCTTCAAAAGAAGATGAAGGAAGACTGCAACTCACCGTTGAAGACCTACTTTCTAAAGTCTCAAACCTTGAATCTAAGGTTAGGACTTTAGAGGATAAGTCTGCCACTCAGCAACTTGAGATTGAAAATCTCAAGGCCAAACTAGCTAAGAAACAGATTGAGAGGTCTGTTAGGCACGTACCAATTCAGGTGTCATTGACCTCTTCCTCTAGCTCATCAAGCTCTCAAGATGATGCTACAAAAAAGGGGGAGAGTGTTTAGGGACAAAGCCAAAGACAATAGGAACCACAAAGTCAAGCTCTCACTTCCCTAAGCTCAAAATACCCTATGCAACAAGCTTCAGTTTTTCCTGAGCCTCCTCCAGTTGTAATTCAAATGGATCAAAGGATGCTCCAAGATCTCAACAGGTTCTTCAACAAGTTCCTGTTGGAATCTCTTATTGAACAACCAAGTCCTGATATGTCTGTGATTTACTTCAGAGCTCAAGAGCTTCAGAGGTTAAATGCACCTTCTACCACTATTGAGGAAGTTAGTCAACCTAAGGTCCAAGTGGAACCTGTGATTAACTTCGAAGGGGAAACAAGGACTGATGGCCCAGCAACTGAGACAGTTGGGATAGATAGTGCATTCTCACAGACTTCCGAAGCACAAGTCAAAGCCTTGGAAGAACAATTTCAATCTTCCGAAGCTGAGATTGCAGCTGCAGAAGGACTATTCTCCTTATCCGATGATCTAATAGTCACAGATGCAATCCTAGAACTTGCATCTGAGGTTAATAGGGAGGATTTTCTCACCCAACCCCTAGCTCAAACATTAGCATTAACTCCAGCGTCCATTTTCACTACTCAACCTGAACCTTCCATCCAAAAACCCCCAAAGTCTAGCACTTCTGAAGACATCAAAGGAAAGAGGAAAATGACTAAGGAAGAACTTCAGGAGGAAGAAAGGTTAGAAAAGCTTAAAAGAAAAGGAAGACTTCCAATTGAAAAATTGCTAGCTGCAGCCAACCATGAGGCGGTCAACAATAGAATAAGAGTGGAAATCATTGACAGACTTGTCAGTCTAGGAGCTGTGAGTGAAGATGTACTCCTGCTACCAATAGAGGAGTTAGTTGAGCTGGAAAAGGCAACTTTGCTGCAAAAACAGCAAAAAAAAAGCAGCAAGGTTGGCCTTAGAAGAGGAAAGGGAGAGGAAAGAAAGAGAAGCTGATCAGCAGCTCAGGAGGGAAAGGATAACTTTCCTAACCTCCAGAGGTTTCTCTCTAGAAGAATTATCTCCACACAACAATGATATGATCTTATGGCTCTTCAACAAAGAGCAAGATCAAATGGAGAAAGAGAGAAAGAAAACTGCCAAGGAAAAGCTGATGCTGAAGAGGAAGAAGGAAGAAAAAGCAGGACTAGCTATTGCCAAGAAGATAGGTGAGAAGGCTTGGATGAAGAACTATCTACGGGCTCATGGCTTCTCTGGCAGGCAGGTGGGTCCTATGTCTGAAAAGACCCTCCAGCGACATGTCAGTGACATAAAGGCTGACATTCGCTCGGGGAAGAGGAAGGAGATGAACAGAAGGGGACAAGGGATGATCTTCAAATCAACTACTCAACCCCAACCTCAAACCCAACCACAACCTGAACCAATTCCTTTCCCATTCCCCATCAAAACTGAACCAACCACTGAACCATACACCCCTGAACCTACACCATCACTCTTACCAACCTCTTCACCTCAACCACCTAAACTACCCATCCTCCAACCCAAAACACTAACCAGAACCCAAACACCTCAACCTACCCAACAACCTCTCAAACCATCCCCTCAGCCTTCTAAACATCTCCCCTTAGAGGAGTTCAAGGCAATCAAGACAAAGCTCATCAATTGCACAACCCTGAGCGACATCTCCTGTGAGGAGGATTCAGTCAAATTGACTTATGTTGATGGATCCTCATGTTCCCTCACTAGAGATCAATTTCTTGATCTGCCTAGAGGAACATTGGACCAAGCTGCAAATCTCATTGGCCTCAACTCAGATACTTTGAATGAGGAAGAAAAGAAGCTAAGGAGAAGGCTGGTGACTCTGCTGGATACCAAGAAAGGTGACCGGGTGTCAAGACAACCTCTTGTGCCTAGGAAGAAGATCATCCAGTGGAGGTTCGAAGACTCTTCTCACAACTTTGTTGTTGAAAGAGAGAATGGAGAGCTCAACAGGCTAAGTGCCTCATCTCTGCTACACTAAAGCAGATTTGATATTGCTGAGTTAGCAGAGAACCCATTCTCCAACCACTCAAACTCTGATGTAGCTGCTCATATCAGAAATCATCTAGGCAGTCTTCATATGGCCGAGCTAACTGCTAGGACCAAGGTTGAAGAAGAGTTGAAACTGAGAGAGGAGGAGAAAAGGAAGGGATCAACAACCAAAGGCAAAGCCTTTCTACAAATGGTTGAAGGTCCTGAACTTGAATCCATAGTTAGATGGGAGTATGACTATAACTCCCATCAACTAACTCTTTTCAGGGGGGGACAACAAAGGGTACATGTCATTCAGAGTGATAGACTGGATCTCCTATCCACTAATGACTTGTACAAGCTTCTCAGCACCACTTCAGGGAAGAACAAGGAAACAGACAAATATCTTCTGTCCCTGGTGTTGAAAGCTTTGAGAAGCAGAAACAAGTGAGGTTTTGATAGCATCAACCTAGGAGGAGTTTGTTGGATCTAGAAAGGCTGGTGCAACCAAAACCAAATCACTTAGACTATTTTGGTGCAACTAATAAAGGACTTCCGAAGCTAAGTGTGGAACTTCCGAAGGAAAAAGGAGCTCTTCCGAAAACAAAGTGTAAAACCAACTTCTGAAGGAAAACTCCAACTTCCGAAGACAAAGTATTCACTTCCGAAGATCAAGACTTAAAGTGAAAAGTCAGAAGTTAACTTCCGAAGTATGAAAGAAGTCCTCAAGCCTCGGAAGTACAGAAGCCTCTTCCGAAGTATAAGTGGCTTTGGAAGAACTTGTTCTTTCGAAGCCAACTTACCTTCGGAAGACACTACTATTATCCAGTGGACATAAGTATGGTCTCCCTGACACTCCGCTGCAGACCTTTGAGATACTACATGGTGTTTTCTCAAAAGCCATGTAGTTGACCATACTTTATTCCACTGTTTACTTTTATAAGTTAGTACAGTTGCCAACTTTAGTTGGTGACAAAAGGTAAGTCATGGACATGTCATGACTACCATATCTTAGATAATATTTTATCTAAGATACCTTAACTTTAGCATTGTAGTATATGATTTAGTCTTAGGTTTCCAGCTGGTATCAAAGTATATCCGGCTGTAGTATCTAGTATATATAGTTTCTCATTGTAACTCATGTTTCATGCTTGTAAGAGTCTTGTAATACTTTGAGTTGAGAAGTAATATATACAAGTGCCTTGAAAATTATTTCTTTGTGTTCTTTGCTACTTATTATATTATTATCAACTCTTAGAAGAGATTCTACTTCATCTGATTTGAGTGTAATATAAGTGAGTTTGAGAGAAATCCAAGTGTTTAAGTGACAAACCCGATCCTGCACATTGCAAGACATTGTAGGCGTTGGTCTCCCATTTGGTGGAAAGATAATGGTTATGGGAGGTGATTTCAGACAGGTTTTGCCGGATATTAAACGTGGTACTCGAGCACAGATTGTAGACTCTAGCCTACGAATGTCACCTCTTTGGTCTTTGACTAAAAATATGTGGTTGATCATAAATATGAAAGCGCTTAATGACCCGTGGTTTTCTGATTTTCTTTTAAGAGTCGGTGATGGAACCGAAAAATCAATTGAAGGAACATTTATCCGCATACCTGATGACATAACAATTCCATGCACCATTCGAGAAAACTCTATAAAATAATTGATTAAAGCCATCTTTCCATCTATTTCAAACAATTTGTACTCTTCGAATTATATAATCTCCCGAGCTATATTATCAACTCGAAATGAGAGTGTTGATGAGATTAATGATCAAATGATCGACATTTTTCAATGGGAGGAAAAAAATTACTATAGTTTTGACGAAGCAGAAGACGATCACAACAACTTCTATCCGATCGAGTTCTTAAACTCACTAAGTGTGAGTGGTTTACCGCCTCATAAGCTTCGATTAAAAATTAGATGTCTTATAATATTGTTAGGAATATTGATCCATCACATGGTCTATATAATGGAACAAGATTGATATGTAAAGGTTTCCAACACAATGTTATTCATGCAGAAATAACTGTTGGCCAACTTATTGGGAAAAGGGTATTTTTGCTAAGAATCCTTCTATGTCTTTTCGAAGACGACATGTTCCCGTCCTAAAAAGAAAACAGTTTCCCATTCGACTTAACTTTTCAATTACAATCAATAAAGCTCAAGGTCAAACAATTCCGCACGTTGGCGTTTATCTACCGGAATCTGTGTTTTCACATGGACAGCTTTATGTGGCATTGTCAAGAGGGATCACGCGGAAATTCAAAGGTATGTGTAACATTCAAAAAATTTTAGACGAGACGGAGTATCCACCTCAAATATTGTCTATCGGGAAGTGTTACGTGATGAATGAGCTGCATGTGTATTTAAATGAAAGTAAGTTAATAGATTTGTGTGCCTTAAGTTTTTATATTCTGAATGGATGTTAATTACATATTACTCTATATGAATTGCTAACAAAAATTAAAAATATAAGATAAGACATGATTTCGCTTATCAAATATATACTTTATAACATACTGACTTGTTTATTTTTTGTTACATACAATAAAAATCTATTATGGATGAACCAAAGAAAAAACTCCAAGAGGATACATGGTATCAATTTAACATATATAATTATAGTTTAATCTATGTATCTTCTTGGTCTTAATAAAACACTACTAACATTGTTTTCTCAGTGTTTGCTTCAGTCAAAAAGGAGAAAATGCAAGAAAGTCCTAATAAAAAATTAGTAGCAATAAAAAAGGAAGTGACACAAGAATCATCCAGTTTGGACACCAACGAAGAATGGTGGTCGAAGCATGGTGATGAGGTCATTGAGATTTGCAATGCTTATGATAAAAAATGATATCATCAAATCCAAGTAATTGACCCGCGGATATTTATTTTTAACGTACTATGTTTATGACTTGTATTTTCTTATTCGTGTGCTCAGATATTAACGTACTATGTTTATTTATTTTTAACGTATTATGTTTATGAAAAACATTTTCGTATTCGTGTGCTATTATTTAATTGAGTTTTGTGATGTTCATGACATAAATAGACTATACAATAGAAGCCACGCAAGTATTCAGAAAACGAATATCGCATTGTAAAATATCGTCGATGCCGCCGCCGTATCGCACGGGTTCCTTACTAGTCCTATAAATTAAGGAGATGAGTCTGCTTTTCTCTAAGACTATACATAGCGGATAAGAAGAAAGTGCCAAGGCATAGACACAAGTATGGAACCAAACACTACTACATGATAGTTTAAGAGTGCTTAAATGTATAAAATGTTAAGCCATTAACGTACTCTAAACACAATCTTGCCAGGACTATTGCATCAATAGGACTCCAAACATCAGTTAACCACTACACTTAATTTATAAGGGCTTTAGTGAAATGATTTTTATTTAAATGACACTTACACATGGTCTAATCATTCGCATCTCGTTCCCTTATATTTTTAAGTGTATTCCCTATATTATATGAAATGTTTGTGAGTGGTCATGAGTAGAGGAGAAAGAAAATATTACTGTTTATTTGTATATTTAGTAATACATTATTTAACCCATGTAAATTTTTTTAATATTTTTTAAATTGTTTGTTAGTGAAAGAGAGAGAAAAGATCATGATAAATATATAAAAAGTATTATTTGATTGGAAAGGATAGACAAATAATAATGATTTTTAGTGTAATTATAAGGATATAAAAAATTGATATATGAATTCTTTAAATATATAGAATGGGTCAGGGGGATTGAGTAATTTTTAAGTAATGTTGTTAAAACAAGGAGACGTGGGTTGGGGGACAGGGGATGGGGATGCTCTAACCAATATGGATAAACCATTTTGATTATTGAGGTAATTTGGTTTCAAATAGTGTCTTACTCTTACTGTAACAGAACTTTTTTCTATTGGAATAACCCAAAAATCTCTTCTGCTTAATGTTCCCAAACATTCATATCAAAGTATTATTTCATCTTCATCATTGTTTAATTTATTTACTTACAAAGGATAAATACATTATGTAGTCGCGATGATCCTATACCCATTCGGCCAATAGAATCTAGAATAGAATGGCTGATGTTCTAGACTGGACAAAGTCAGAGTAATTGGATTCTGGTTGTGAAATATACAATAACACATGTCTTGTCTCATTGAAGAGATCATGCAATTAGCCGAACATACCATGTAAAAGGAGAGAGGTTAAGAAGCAAATGAGCGTGATGAAGCTAGGCTTGAACTCCAAGCTCCAGCAACAAGGTGTGGTTGGCTCTATTAGCTTCTACTCCGACAAACTGAATCGGACCTGTAAAATAATTTTACAAATTGATGTTTTAACATAAACTTAAAAAAACAGACATAAAAAAGTTAGGCTGTAAACAAGCTGAGCCGCTCGTAAGCTACTCGAAATTCGCTCGCTAAACACTCGAATCGGGAGAGTTTAAACGAGCTTAAGCCCAAGCATATATTGGAGCTCATTTGGTAAACGATCTCGAGTTGAGCGGTTTCACAAGCCTATTCATTCATTCAAAACCATAACTATCAATTTTAAACACATTCCTTCATTCCAAAACCCTCTAAACAAACACACACTAAATAGTTTAAGAAGTTTATATGATTTGCTAACAATTTAAGTTCAACCTGGACGATATAAAATAAATTATTTTTGTTGATCAAAAACACTATCAATTTGAGTAACCCAATTAAACAGAGACAAGGTTTTTAATCCACAGTGAATGGATTTTGATTATGTACCAAATCTAAGATATTGATGACTATGTCAATCAAGTGTTGTTTTAATCATCATAAGTTATAACATTAACCCACTCAAGCTTTTCATTCTTAACAAAAAACAAAAGTTGTTTATCTAACACGCGGAGGCAAGTGCATACCAGGACTTATATATCTATTTTGTAGGGCCCATTCCTCTCTCATCGACGCAAATTTCTTATATGGTGCGCCTGAAAACGTCAGTGTAGTAATATTAGAAATGGTTGAGTTGAAAAAAGAAAAAAGAAAAAAGAAACAAGTATAGTTTTGCCTATTTTAAGTCAAACTAGTGAAAAAAACAGACATTAAGTATTGCTAACTGAGATTTGAATTCAGCTCACCATCAAGTTCAACCATTGCCTTCTTTATCACAGGCTTGAATTTACCTGCCAATTTTTAGGTAGTCAACAAAATTCCTCAGTTTTGTTTGTTGTTGAGGGACATTTTAATAGTTGACCGAAAGTCGACAAAATATTTCATTAATCATAGAAATGGACACCTTACCATGTCTCCTTTCAACGTCCATTAAAGAAGTCAATGCGGTTCCACCAACAGTCCATTCTTCAACTGGTGCAGCCAAATTTACAACCTGTGGATATAAGATGATGAACTTTGTGTAATTTTCATTTTAAACTTTCAAAGTAATAATGTGACTTTTTGGTGCTACTTAAATTTCTAGCTAACCGTTAGAGAGAAAAAATAACAAGTTTCGAGCAATTTCAGGTAAATTGGTGGAAAATCCCACCTCTACTTACTAGTTTTTATAAGGAAACTATAAAAGTATAAAGAGATTAAAAGAAAGACGTAAAAGAATACGTACTGATGATATTAATCCAGATTTTCCACCCTCAAGTAAAGCTCCAGCACCATAACCCAAAGCATAGCAGTAAGAAGCGTCAAAATTTGAGGGCAAACCACACCGTCCTTCATAACTAGCAGGTACACATTTCAAATTAAAACATTAAGACCCACAACACAACTAAAAATATAGAAAATGGTGGATATAGTTCATCTAAATTCAAAAATTATAACACAAAACAACACAGAGAACGGTGCCAAAGTACCCGAAAAAGTGTGATTGTCCTTTAAAGTGGTAAGCATATTGACCCACTTGCTTTCTCTTCTCTAATTCACTTTCAACCATTTGAATAAGCATTTTCTCTGTTTCTATTTTGGCAACCTAAAGATAAAAAAAGATAACAAAACATTAAACTTTTTAATCAAAAACTCCAACAAAGAAGTTAACTAACAAATACCTGAACATTGCCATGGGGATCCCTTTCAAGCATCAATTGATCTTGAATTGCATAAGGAAGAATCTCGAAAAGCTGCAGAGACTGAGGGGTGAGCTTTTGTTTCCACTGTCCGCTATCGTCTACAGTTTCATTGGCCAGAATTTCATTTAATTCGGCAATAAGTTGTTGCACCTGAAAACCAACATTATAAAAAAATTACAAAAAAAACATATGAAAAATAATATAGGTGTTAACTTAGACCTGGCAAATAAAATTAGAAAAACAAATGAAATAAAGACTTAACCTCGGGAATGAAATCAATAAGCCCTTCAGGAATCAGTATCACACCATAATTGTAACCACGATCTGCACGTTTACAAATTACATCTGCTATATAGTCCGTAACATTTTTCAATGTCAGCTTCTTGAAGGCAACCTGCAATTTAACATTTTTAATAAACTTTTAATGCTATGCAGATATGCATAGGTAAACAAGAACACACATATTATATAATAGTACCTCCTCCCCGATCAAAGTAATGTTTGGATGAGTTTGCAAAGCGCACTCTAATGTAATGTGAGAAGCAGCACGCCCCATAAGTCGTACAACTGGAAAAAATTAAAAGCTTAATAGAAACATACAAAATTCTTCCAAGTGAAAGTAAAGATTAAGGATCTCACAGTGATAATATTTTCCTGTAGAACGAGCATCTACCATGACATTTCCAATTTGCTCAGCATAGATCTATATAATCAAAAGAGGAGGAAATCATTGATCATGCAGAATAAAGGACATCATTAACATAATGATATGATCGACTGATAGTTTATTCGTTCAGCAAACAATACTTGAATTTGTGTTAGACAGTGCAACACCAATATCAATGAACACATCCAAAATTAGGATAACACTGTAACAGGAGTGTGTTGTGGGGAAAAAAAATGCAATTGACAAATAGGTATACTTCTATATCTTGAATTGAAAGTAGAGGTAACCGAAGGTGCATGTCAGGCAGATAGGTTAACAAGCCTACATAGGTCTTTTTAGTACGAAACTACGGATAGAACAAGCAGGGTCAGTTGACCCGGAAACCTTTTGTCCAACATTTTACTATTTTTGTATACATAGTTTGTGTTAAACATGCTTACAAAATATCCAACAGTCTAACTTTTTGAATAAAGCAGTTTAGTAGGTTGGGGCATGCATTAAATATACACTTTGGGTGACTTTTGACTCATTCGACCCATTTGGCACTCTCCCTTTTAACCATTTTTTAGTTTTCTCATTTGACCATTTAGAAATAAAAAACCATAACCTAAATTGAGTTGATCAAAAATAAATGGGTTGAAACTGACGTAAAGACTTAAGAATAAAAAATCCCAATAAAGAGATATGTTGGACTATGCAAAAGCTTTGAGGTCTATACTGAAAGTCGGAATCAGGATGTGACAATGTGATCACTCTCCTTGAAACTTGTCTACCCGGTAAACAAGAAACTTTAGCATTATAAAACCAAGGCCAACTTATATCATGATTTTGAGAGACGTTATGTTAAATAAATCTCTCATTCTGTATATATATGTGTGTGCGTGTGCATATATATACATGCATGTCTGTGTATGTATTTGCATACATGTGCATAAAAATCAAGCTTTGTTCCCAACCAGATCAAAATAAAATAAAGCCAAATACAAGTTCAAACGCATCTGTACTTCACGTGGAAATAAAAAGGAGTGTAGTGATGAGGGAGCATTATGAAGTTAGAAAAGTGAAATCAGTGCTATAGGCCCATAACTGGAATTACCTTACATGCAGTATCAAATCCAAAACTAATAGGAACCTCTTTGCATTTCAAGTCACCATCGATAGTCTTTGGGCATCCAATCACCCGGGTCTTCAAATTTTTACTCCTGCACAATACAATAACTAAATGATGTAGGAACTAAGAAGAACCGCCTACAAAACTATAAAATAAGATCTTTTAGCAAACACTCCAAATAAATATATTAACGGTTAATAATTGACCTAAAGTATTCAGCAAGAAGACATGCATTTGTATTTGAATCATCGCCACCTATAACAACAAGCCCATCCAAATCAAGCTTCAATGATATGTCTTCAGCTTGCTTAAACTAACACCATGTGCATACAGCTTCAATCAGTATCAAAAACTCAAAATTTTTATATTTTCACTTCATTGTTAAAACTGAAGGGTTCTACATGGATATTGATGAATTGTAAAATCTGAAACAAATGAGGCGAGGTTCAAGACCGACACCTGTTCTGGAGTCTCAATTTTGTCTCTTCCACTACAAATCATATCAAAACCTCCCTGATGCATCGAATTAAACAAATCAACAAGTTTTACGAAAAATCAGTACTACTCAGATAATCAGATTAGATAATACATCAATATTCAACCTGATTTCTGTAAGGATAAATATACTCAGGTGTCAAGACCACATATTTGCCCTTCATAATACCAGCCGGCCCGCCCTTGAATCCATACACTGTGCTTCCTTTGCAACGTTCCTGCAAGTAATCTACACGAGAAAACATTAGATACCGAAATACATAATACAGATTATTCAACCAAATAATCAACAGGAAATCAAAATTTGAATTTCGAACCGAAAATCCCAGATATGACATTGTGTCCTCCTGGAGCTTGCCCTCCTGACAAAACAACTCCTATCTTCAAGGGTTTCCCTACTTCAGTAGCTTCACCAGGCACCAATCTCGCTGATGGTTGCCCAAACAGATATGGAAACAGTTTTGCAATTTCATCTGAAAACATTAAAACAAGCACAATTGAAGTACAAATTCATCTTATGGCAACTCAATTAACATCTAAAATGTAGAGGAGTTGAATTATAACAACCGCAATAATCTAAAAGTCGTCTAGAACAGTTTCAAGTCAAAATTATTTGGTGGTTCATTAGAATAAATCAATCGGATACAACTCATATGGAATCAAAATCAAGCATGCTTTTGTGTGTGTGAGAAATTGCGAACTGGATGAAGAAAAAAAGTCTGACTGACATTGTGTTTGAAGTCTAATTTTTGCAGGGATGAGGTTAACTGCCAAAGGCGGTTATCATCTTTAAATTGGGCCATTTTGACCCAACCCTGCCAGGGGTTGCCGTCCTTTGGACCCTGCTACCAGGGGCGTTGCAAAGTCGTATAGCTTCATTTACTCATTTCGAAGCTGCCACCTGTACGCGAATGATGCACATTTTTTTCGTATGGGTGGAGTTGCTGCTAATTTACCTCATGGCTGGATTGATAAATGTTTGGAAAAATTATAAGCTTCTAATATCGAATATTATGATAAACGATAAACTCAAACAAACGCGCTTTCCCCATCCCTACTTGTTTGATTGAAATTATGATCACATTAATAATTACACTAAAAATATCTAACATAAAAACAGCGTAATTGAGCCAACAAGAAACTGGAAGCAACTGCAGCAGTTGTAGGATCTGAAATGAAAGATTATTATCAATCAGCAAATCAAAATGAGTAAATACCTGGGTTTCCGGCAGCGGAGCTAGCGGGGCCATCGACGACTTTAAAAGGGTTTCTGAAAATGGAGGGAAGAGGAAGAGGGTGATCGAGACGGCTGTTCTGCACATCGCTGTAGACGGAGGTCATACGGCTGGTGGTCGGAGACTTTCCGGCGACGGAACCACCGCCGTTGGGAAGCGGAGCCATTGGTAGTGATGGTGATAGTGACAGCGGGTGGAGTATCAGTTCTTCTGCGTTTGTTTTGTTATCATCATTCATCATCTGAAAAGGGTGGTGGTGGTGGGGGGTTTTTCAAAAGAAAAATTCTGTCCTTGGAGTCTTCGCTGACACACAAAAACATTCCTTACACTCTTTGGAATATTCTTGTTTCTAAAAAATCTAGTTTGGGTTGTTTTTTTCTCCAGCATTTTGAGTCGCGCCCTCCGACACTATCTCAATATTAGAGTACTGGTTTTAATAAACTCGTGTATTATATGTTGAATAAAAAATATTAATATGTAAAATTTATTAATTATAAAATAATATTTTAAAAATATGATATGAATGAAATTACGTATAAAAAATTACTATAATTAATAAAACAATGATATCAACTTTTTAAAATTTTGTTTTTTAATTTTTTTTCAAAAAAAAACATTTTGTTCTAAAACACACCGTATAAAAATGTAAATTTCAAACATTTTCTTATTATAACTTCCAAATTTAATTTTTTTTGGTTTTAAAAAATTGAAGTTTTGAAAATACCAATTTTTATATAATTCGTATATTTATAAAAGTTGTATGCTCTAGAAAAATTTAGTATTCTATAAAAAAATAGTTTATTTAGAAATAACATTAATAGATAGATCTCTTTATTAGTTTATTAAATGCAAAAGAATTTTAAATAATATTATTAGTAATTAAGGTAATTATTTAAGAAGAGAGAGAAGCGGAAAAATTTTAGTGAGGATGATTGTGGTGCTGACAAGTGACATCTCAAGTTACTTTTTTATTAGAGTAGGAAGATTCACAGCAAGTTTTTTATTTTTACGTGAGTGAGTATCCTATATTATAATAGATGGTTGTAAGTGAAATATCAGGAAAATTATAGGGTTGTACCTTATATTTAAGGAAACACGGTACAACCATCTAAACTTTTTAATATTTTTGAAAGTGATTGTTAGTGGATGAGAGAAAAAAAATATAATGATAAATGTATAAAAAATATTATTTAATTGAAAATAATAGAGAAAAAATAGTGATTATTATTATAATTATAATGATGGAGATGAAGGATGGATTTTAAATGCTCTTAACACGTCAACCTTAAAATACGCCGCAACATCATTTATTTTAGACAACATGAAACACTATTGTAAAAGCCCAGGTTACAACACTTGTACCCTAAAAAACTCAAAACAAGAGGAATATAAAATATAAAATTTTGGGTTGGGCACAACCTAGAACCCGGGTTATCGACGTCGACACGATTCTGTGTATAGAAGCGAAAATTAAAAAAGCATGTCGCAACGACCGTCACTAGGCTGTAAAACTCTAAAGCCTACTCATCGGTGCATATGAGCGTCACTTCTTTATAAAATGAAAACTCACAAAAAAGAATATGTTACACTTTATGATTTTAATCCTAGGTAAAAATCCTTAAAATAATGCATATGAAAAATCACTCCAAGATATGTATCTACTTATCACATTGAAAAATTATCGCCATTCATATTAATTTATATAACGAATCAATAAAATACGGATCCGAACGTTAGATCTATCTCAATACTAGAAAACTTTTTAGTTTTCCAACTATTGTCGCAAGAAACCCTGTTGGAAAATATTTATGACCTGATAAAAGTTTGCGACAAAAATTAGGGTTTTTACATCTAACAAAATCCCAACAACCTTCTGACAACTATTATCTACTTTAATATTTTATTTTAATAATCATTTCTATCAATATATTTATTGTTTTCCTAATTTTAAGTAGGTTTGATCTCTCGTGCTTCACGTGAGTTTGCTAAGGTGTGATTTTTCATTGTATATATAAAGATTCGATGTCCCTTTAATTGGTTTCAAACTCAATCTCAACAAACATATCAACCTATAAAATCTACGAAAAATCTAAAAACTTTGAACTTGAACAATGTATACGCTTCCATTATGATGAAATAGAATACAAATCAACACCACAACAAAAACGATAACACTTAATAAAACACACCCTTTTATATCATGACTAGTAATCAACATTTGAAGTTATTAAAACAACTACAAACATGTATGTTGGTTATAGAGTTCGTGAGTCATTATGGCTGGGAATACTTGAGATGCAATGTACAACAAAGTATGAAATCACATTGACATTGTCGTCGCAACACCAAACAATGTGTCTAAGTTTGAATCATTACTTCCACTTTATTACAGATAAGTATGGTTTTTTAGAATTCGTAACTTACAGTTAAGGTACATCGAACATAGGCAAAGCAAGAAGAATTAGCTCACGAACAATCATTTTCCTATCAAAAATTCAATATAGCACAAACATGATTTATTTTCACAATTAAAGTTCATAACGCCCTTAACTAAACTAATCTTATAGAAAGTCAAGATTCGTATATACCAAATTAATAAACAATGTCGCTAGCACAAAAAACTACACCAAGAACTGTCATTGATAGCATTTGGAGGCTAGAAACACAGCCTGGTGTGGTTGCACTCAACATGAATAGCACGCCAAAACACTAAAGGCTGACGTTTTTTCCGCATCATCGCCTCTGGATAAACGTGAACCAACTAGAGTTGAATGTGCTTATTGACCCCAAGACTATCTTATGCTTATAGTACACACCAAAGTGTGAGTTAACAGCTTAGATGGATGCAAGCTTCATCACAACCTTTGATAATCTCACATGAGCGCAAGGTCATAATCATTGAAAGATCTTACTTACGAATAATCAATAATGTTACCGGTGTTTCCTTTACAAATTGATCCAACAAATCAGACCCAAACTATAGCACCTATACAACAAATTCAATCCCATCATAGGTTATCAACGACTGCAATCTTGGAAACCTTAAAATTCGTATGACTTAAAGCTATCAAATGTATACCACAAACCCAATAAACAGTTGATTCACATACACTGCCCAAAACAATCATATGCGATGAAAAGCAAAAGCCAAAACTGTTAATCGACAGCAAAAACAAAGATGTGTAAAAGAATCCCAATAGCAAATAACAAACCCCAAAGACAGAACACAAACACACTTAAAATCGTGGCCATGTGGGCCGCAACATACAAAAGCCAGAGTAAAAACTGAAAAAGGGAAACCCAAAGAGAGATCAGAATTGAGCGGAGGGGGAGTATTTAAATCACCCTTGTTAGAAAGTTAGAACGCTGGTCACAATGCCCTCCATCTTTCCCACACACCCTCTCTTTATAGAGGTCCCTTACTTTCGCCCTATACACAGTGTACAGGGTCGCCGATATAAAACCACGGTCGCTAGAACGATAGAGCACATCTCCACCCACAACAATGCCAGTGTTGCCCTTGGTTCCCATAAACCCAGCAGCGATGTCTCATGTAATGAACAACCAACAATTATATGACCAACCAGAAACATATCATTGCCACCAAGGGGCCAGTTGCAATTTGCAAGACCGATTATGGTTATGCAACAGTTTCACAAGGTAGAGAGTGTAACACTTAACGAATCAAATATGGAACTAGGCAGATGAAACAAAGAACAAAAGTAAAGAACACACAAGAACAAAGAGATTGGTTTTCAAGGATGATGTATATTTCTCTCAGTGTTTTACAATTGTTACAAGGATTAGTCCTAAGGAGTGGTTACATGAGACACTTTATACTACATCCTGCAGCCGGACATACTTTGAAGGCCAGCTGGAACACTAATCTAGACAACAAGATTAATGTAAAGTCAAAGGCAGATTGGCTTTTGACAAGTGACTATGACATGGCATAGCTCACATCCTAATATATTACAAAAAATGATAAAAGTACAAGAGTGGAAAGTTACAGCAGCCTCAGCCTCCTTCTTTTCTTAAACTGGATAGACGACATGGGCTTTATACAATTTTCTTCTTTTCCTTTCTTCTTTAATCTTGAGGAGCAATTCAGCAGCCTCAGCCTCCTTCCTCTCTTTTGATACTTCAGTATCAGCCGGTTCATTTGGTTCTTTCAAGGGATGAGAGATCAGTTCATCTATGTTGTAGTTCCTAGACCCCAGATAGTTCAATTTGGCTGCCTTTAACTCATCTTCCTGAGTATTTGGCCTAGGGGCAGCCCTGATTGCAGCTTGCATGAAGTTGGGGGTCTCTCTTATCCTTTCTTCCCTTGCCTTCCTCTTCCTCTCCCTCTTCTCCTCCTCAATCTCCTCAAAGGTTAAAATCTTCTTTCCTTTGTCAAGTATTGGCCTGTGTGACTCAAGGAGGAGAGAGCTTTGGCCTTCTTGAGTTGATTCTTGTCTTGAGCTCTGGCTAGGGAGAGGCTGTGAGACACCTTCACCAACTAGTGTCTCACTGAGGGTGATGGGTGCTGAAGGAGTTGTAGTCTCAAGGTTCGCAGGTTCTACAACTAGGCCTTCAACTGAAGTTTCCCCTTCGAAGCTAATCTTTGGGTCTGCTTCAATATCCAGTTGACCAACCATTTTCCCTGCTAGCCTCTGTCTATATAAATTGGTTCTCCTCTTGAACTTTTCAGACACCCTCAGCTGGATCCTCTCAACTAACCTATCAGCTTGCCTATTATAACTTGGGTTGGCAAGTGGCAGGTCAACCAGAGGAAAACTTTCATAGAATCTCAGGGTTTGGAAGTTGAAAACTTCTTGTTGACCCTGATATCTAGAAAGCACCAAGGCTCTTCTATCATTTTCATACATTCATCCTACTATTGGATTGTTAGTAGGGTAGGATGGAGTAGACATAGCCCTTGGTATACCCTCCTTAAATAGACTTTGAACTAAGGCATCCACATTGATGTGGGCTTGAGAAGGTTATTGAGTTTGGACAATTACAAGTGAGGGTGGTGAATCTTTAGTGTCCATACTCTAGGCAATGCTCCCAAGTTTTATAGGTGTGGTGATTGTCTCCCCTATTTTGGTAGCATTACCTACTTGCACAGGAAAGCTAGAGGTTAAATCCACCATATCCATAGGTTCTTGTGGACTTGGTTGAGCACGCCTTGCAGGCCTCTCAACTAACTTGCCCTTGATATCGATGATCTCAAGTTACTGATTAAGGACCTGCCTTTGTAACATAGCCACTTGAGATTCCAGATGGCTGACCTTAGAAACCAAATAGGTGCAGGTTTTGTTCACTTATCCGTATCAGATACTTTTCACCAAAAGTGAATTGTTGCCCACATTGACCTTAACACATTTTTCAATATCTACTATACACCGAAGGTGACCTGTTATCCGCATTGATGCTTGCTCACCCGCATTAAACTTTACTCACTCGCGTTGGAGTTTACTAACCCGCATTAGAGTTTACTCACCCACATTGGACCTTACTCGCCCGTAGTGGAGTTTACTCACTTGCATTGGACTTTACCTAATCGCATCAAAAGATTTTCATCCGCATCGGTCCGTACTCAACTAATACTTATCCACATTGGCTCGTACATAACTATTTAGCCATTATTCCTTCGCATAGGCCCATACTTAAACAACATCATGCAGAATCCACTAGAATGTTATTTCTTTGATATCCAATGCCATTTTAAGCAAGAAGCGTGACGTTTGTCAAAGACCTTGTCATTATGATTTCCAATCATCATAACATCATGAAGAAAACAATTTGAGCCACCTTTTTGTTGGGACTTGAAGCACTTGAACTATTAATTAGAGATAGCATCCAACTCACTAAATCAAAGAAAGAAGGAACCGAGATCTTAAACGATATGCAGACCTACCACCAAATAATCTAGTTATAATACGCGAAGCTAGAATATGATCAGCCGACTCTAGAGCTATTCCACAGCAAGGGCATAGAAGATATGTCATGTTGAAACCTCTTCTAGCTAATACATCACAGGTGGGAATTCTCCTTAATATAGCCCTTCGTACATTAAGGAGAGCAATACCTTTGCATAACCCATTGGAAACTTCCTTTGACACCATAATATGAAGGGTCTCCATTGCAATAGTGAGCAAAAAGGGAGATAACGGGTCACCCTATCTTAAGACCCTCTCCATCATAAACTTGCAAGTAGGAGAGTTGTTTACTAGCACTAATGTTCAAGAAGAAAAGAGAACCCCCTATGATCCATGATTGCCACTTTGTTGGAAATCCCATGTGTTGCCATAACTGAAATTAAGAATTTCAGATTGATGGAATTGAACGCTTTTTGAATGTCCACTGTAAAAAGGAAGCAACTTTCCCATCTTTCTTAGCCCATGAGACTAGCTCATTTATAATTACAAGACCATCTAATATGTTTCTCCCTTCACTAAAAGCACATTGAACCGGGGATATTACGTCACTAGTACCTTTAACCTGCTTGCTAAAACTTTAGTGATTACCTTATGGATGGAGCTAATAAGGGAGATGGAACAGAAATTTATAGGGCCTTCAAGGTCATATCCTTGGGGATTAGGGCAATGAAGGAGGACCAATAGGATTGGCGGATCGACCCGCGAGTGAAGTTTGAAATAGGGCTGGAAGGTCCCTTAAAATTCTTTAAAGAAGGCAAGGTGAATCCATCCAGTCCTATAGATTTTTCTCCCCCACTGTCCCATACCGCATTTCTAATTTCTTCTATCATGAAAGGCTTTATCAACAAATTTGCTTTATTCTCAGATAAGATAATAAAGCCATCTTTCCTCATCCTTAGCCTCCTTTGTAAAGGTTCAACATAAATACTCTTTCACATGTTCTTTTACTTTGGCAGGATCTGTTACCCATACCCCATCTATTTTCATCCGATTTATTCTATTTATCATGATATGACTGTTTATGATACTGTGTAGAAAAGCAGAGTTCTCATCCCCATTGGACACCCAATTCAATTTTACTTTCAACTGGAGGTCCCTAATCTTATCGATTTCTCTTTTTTGAGTCTTATGTTTATACTCCCTCCATCGGTCTCATTGTCCTTCATCAGGGCTTCAAGACTCTATAATTAATTCTAGGGAGTTAATGATTTCATGTGCTTCTTTGATGGCCCCTTCCTTTTTCTCTTTCATTCTTTCCCTCAAAATCTTAATGACTCTTTTGATTTCCTTGCGTTTCTCCATTGACAAATGATCAGCCCTATTAAAATCGATTTGTTTATTTATACCTTCCTTAACCACCTCCTCAAGGCCCTCCGCATTTATCCAACTGTTATAGAACCGGAAGGGGCATGGTCAAAAGGTATTGGATGTAGTGGATGAAACCAATAAACAATAATCTGAGAAATCTCTTCCTAGGGTTGTAAGCATAGTGTCTAGCCATCTATTAAAAAATTTCACGCAAACCAGGATCCCATCAATCTTTATCATCTTATCTCCTTTACTTAACATGTAGGTCAATCCCCCTTGACTTAAGTAGTATGGGGCATCTGGAATCCTGTGTGCATCAGCAAGGACCACCTTGCAAGGCTAAATACTCGTGGGTGATCGATAATGATGTAGTACCATGAGGAAAGGGTGAAAAGAAACCCTATTGAGGGTGAAAAGAAACCATAAGCTCCTAAGCAGTAGGAGGAGCCCAGGGCTCTAACCGTATTCCTGTTGAAGAATGAGACGGTGAGTCATAAACAGTGGCTTGTTTAAGGGTACCCACTAGATCCATAGCGAGAGAGATGTTGAAGGGGGATGGTTGCTCCGTTATATGCATGCTAATGGGCGAGTCTTCATAGGCAATTGTCACTGCTTATGGACCCGAACATGGTGATATATCCATGACAAGCATAAAGCTTGGGTGAAACTAAGTGGAGGTCCGAACCAACTGACGTAGAAGAATTAGTGGAGGGAGACTTATAATCAAGATTGGAAAAAGGACTTCGTTTAGGCACTTCCTTTCCTTTTAGTCAAGCTAGACAGAAGACTTTCTCTTTCTAGCTAAGCAAGCCCCCAAAGGCACATGCCGTTGGTTAAGCCCTCACTTAGGATAAGTCGTGTGGGCCACCTTGAAAGAGATTCCCATCGTATTTCCTTTGATGAAAGCTTTCATGTCAGCCTTCTCGCCCATGGCATTGAATCTAGCATGAGACTAGTTTCGAATTAGACCCCGTGTGCAACTAGAGCAAGCAAATGACTGGCATAGCTGAGGAACCATAATGAATGGAATGACAAAAGATCCACAAGAATATTACTAGAAAGATATGTTCTTCTTCGTGCATGTAGGCCTAGCTTCTGAGAAAACAAATCTCTATTAACGAGTTTCGTCATACATATATAACTTGGGACTGGCTGAAATGAATGAATTCTCATGGGCCCATTTATTCTAGAATAATCTTTTTAGGAGAGACTCCAATAGCCCAGTCGAGCTAATGAAGCTGTTAAAAGCAATAGCATTACTGTTGACGAAGACAAAGTTCAACCGACCCTTCTGAATCCTTACTTCATTAAAATCACCCAACATCATCTACCTTCCATTATATGTGTTTCTTAGACGTAGCATATTACTCCACAGTTCTTTTCTTTTGGAATAATCATCAGGGGCATAAACATTAATCATAAAGAGATCTTCCTGTTTAGCTGGAATCTTTCCACTCACCAACACAAAGTTCTAGTTTTGTATAACTAGGTCTTAAAATAGTACCTTTACACCAGATTAAAATAAGACTCCAAACCTCGTAATTAAGCCGATCACTTTTTAGTCAAAAGGAGAATTATCCTAGAAACCTAAAACTTTTTGCTCAGATATGGATGTCAGCTGAGGTTCTTTAATCACCATGAATGAAATTTCATGTTCCCTTTTCAATTATTTCACCTAGTTGGCCTTTGTTGATTTTCATGGCCCTCCATGTTCAGAACAACTTATTCTCCAAATCCGATAGCGTCCTTGATTTCCTCTTCCACACACAATTTTTCTTGATTTGTTTTAGGGACAAAAAATCAACCATGGTTGTCCTCTTCCTCTAGCCAATCTAGCTATAGTTCTAGTTCTTCATCGGCTTCGTTTATTCCTCGATTCGAGGATTGTGTCCCGAAGACCTTCTCTAATTTCCTTGTATTCCCACCATATCTAGGTCTATTCTTATCTTTTGATTTTGATGTCATATCAATGTTGAGGTCAGTGAGCCTGGCTTTGTGGATTTTTGGCTTGAGCTTTAGAATAAAAACGACCACGCCTCCCTTAAGGGTACTCTAGTTCTCCTTTTTTGGACCTTGTGGTTATGGATTTCATTGGGCTTAGTATTGGTAGTAGATGTATTAGAGCTGTTTGAGCCCAATATAAAATCAAAAGGCCCAATATTTGTCCCAGATGTATTCGAGTTGTTTGAGCCTAAAGTGAATTCAAAAGATTGCATGGGTGACGTTTCATGATCTTCTTTATTCAAATGCATGCTTGACTTATAGGAGCAATTAATTTCCCCATAAATTACTTCGGTGTTCCCCATAATCTCATTTATCAATAAAGTCGTTGCATGCATCCACGACTTTGGTTTGGGGAAATGACTGTTCGTATTCCTTCTTCTTTCGATGGCTGATTCTGGTAGTCAACATCACTGGAGGGTTTTAAGACATCAGTTAGCATTCTTAAGTCGTCAGATGTGTTATCAGTATTAATTTCTATCAAGAAATCAGGGACCCAATCTTAACCAACTTTTGTAATCCATCCATGAAAAGACATTGCTCTCCAATAAATTTGGATACAATCGTTGATTTTGGCTCCTGTATTCACCAAAACCCTTAAAGTTTTATAGGAAAAGTTACCATCTTCCACTAATATTGTTAGGCCCCGAAGAATTTTACCATATTGTACCCCAATTTCCTCGAAAACTTCTCTGCACCACAAGTGGATCGGTACTCCTCTTATTCTTATCCAAGCAATACGTTCGTAACTCATATTCTCCCCCTTCCATAGCTCCATAGTCTGAAAGTTCTCCTCCCATACTGATCTTTCATTGGATAGAAACATCTTTGCTTCAACGGATGAATTGAAGGATAATAAAATTTTCATTCCCCCTAAGTATTTTAAGTTGGCATTGTTCAAATTCATATTCTTCAGAAAAGATCTTGCTTCCCAGTTCACATAGACTTTTGATATCCTTAGCTTCCCCAACGACGAAAACTCCTTTCCACATAAAGTAAGCGTTCGTTGCTTTGTTGCAATTCATTTTATTCGTTGCTTTACAGGATCTTCTACTTTGTTAGTGTTGAAGGTGTTTCTCTTCTCATCAATGCTTGCTTTTAAATCCATCATTTTTCATCCTTTCTTATTGAATCTGGTGATGTTTGTGTTGATACATATGTACCTAGTTTAGGAGCTTAATGTAAAATGTCTTTCATGTCTTACATATATGTAATGAATGAGTTGAATGAAATGAAATGTGTGATTGATGATTATATTGTTTAATGTTTCATTGTTTAATGTATCATAAAGCATATTGAACTAACTATATAGGTTTGTGGTTGTTTACATAGTTCTTAGTCAAGAATGGTTGAGAAATGTGTTTAAACTTAATCGTATGAAGTATTCATGCAAATGGACCATGCTAATGGACCATACGCATGAACACTTCATGCTAATGGACCAGTCGCACGACTGAACCAGGAGACTGGATCAGTCGCACGATTGAGACATAAGATTGGCTCAGTCGCACGACTGAACCTTCAGTCGTGCGTATGGACCAATCATATGATTCAGTCACACGATTGACAAACCCTAACATATATATACCACCTAATTCGTGGAAAAACAGACACTTGAAGAATTTCGACTCACATACGTACCCTAGCCGTCCAGAGACCCTAGAGAACCTGTTCCAACTTCATAGATCGCAATTGATCGTGTTCTAATCGTTCATAACGTTTCATTAATCTCTAGATTGATCGAAACTGCGTTCTCACTGATTGGATCGCCAATCAAATAGGATTCCGCACTATTTGATTAGGTATACACGTATTATCAGTTAGTACTCCGTACGTACACGATCCTAACAGTTTGTGTTGATTCTCCTCCCATTCATACTCATACTTTTAAGGGCGTGCTCCATCTTTTCCACATTTCTTAATCCGATGAATATTACAAAACCAAATATTATATCCCTTTTTCTTGTGATGTACGCATGATGTCCATAGTTCCAACATTCGATCCACAGATTTTTGTTAGTGAAGCGGTCTGGAATGTTGGCAAGGTAGAATTAGGTAGCTACTTCTTTGCTTTCCTTCCTCACTTTCTATTTTCTTCGTCTTCATATAACCTCCTTCTATGTCCTTCTTCTGTTGTCTTCTCCACTCACTCTCCCCTCATTGTTGAGTCTTTTGCCTTGAGATGCCTTCTATCTATGTGCAAAGAAATCTCTATAAGGTTGGGTGTTGTACAAGAAAGAACACCTCCATTTTGAGCTTTTTTATCTGGGGAAATATAGTTTAATAAGCATGCTACTTAGCACAAAGAAACAAGAAAAATAACAAATTGATAAAAGTTGTCTTGATTCCAAAGTTGATTAAAATAATAATACTAAAATAAAATAGTTGCTGGAAAATTATTAACTTTCGACCGGTTTCTAATGGAAAATATAATATTATTATTTAAAAAAATTTATAGAAAATTTCTATCACTTCTCCTGCACCATTTCATGTTGTCGTCGTTTTGTCGCATAGTTCTCATAAAAAAGTAGGGTTTTTGTCTTGTAGGATTTTCTCAAAAAAAAGCTTCATTTTCTAATAGTGTCTAGACGAGTATCTTTAAATGTTTCCAGCAGCAAACTCATCTTCAGACAAGCCTTTGATGAATGCAAAACAATCCAGATAAAAAAACAGACACTGTTAAAAAATAAATAACCTAGTCACTACAAAAGTAATTAGTGTAATATAATTCTAGTGATCTATTTTTGAATCAATACAAATATAAAAAATAAAGCTTTTTATAAGTTTAAGCTAGTAACACTCACCATTTTCCTTCAAGTAAAGTACAATAACCGTCAAACTAAAGTATAAAAAAGGAGGAGCTCGTAGGTTGAGGAAGATGTTGGAAGCGGTGGTTTCGGGACAAGACTTAATTATCGATGAGTATTTTGATCCGAAACCAACTACCTCCAACACCTCAGTCAAACCTTATTTCCCTTTCATGTATCCCATCTTTCTCCAATACATATAAGGAATAAAATAAAGAACTCATCGAAATAAACGTGATTAGAAAATCTTATTCGATTTACTATTCCAACAATCTTATTGACCTCGATCACTGTTTTTCGTCAAACAAGAACAAGAGATCAAAAAGTAGTACATGTTAGATTTTGTTTTTTTTTCAAGTGCATTATATCATAATAGAACAGTTAGATTATATAGGCATTTGAAGAGTTTAGATGGTGGTTCAAACATTATTAACATATTAGATATTTTAGAAGAATATAATATCACTTGGGAGCTGACTTTGATAAATACTTGAAGGGGTTAGGTGGGTTGAAAAAGTATATACATATTAGGTTTCTTTAAATTATGAGACTAGTTTTTCTTTTCCCACTCAACTCATGATTATGTCAATATATCAACATAAATAATTCATACAAATTATTATTTTCTTTGCATTTTGACTTCAAGTAACAAAGACTCTTTCTGTTAATTAAAATGAATGATCACGATTCATCGTGTTACAGATTTCAATAGCGACTATTTGACAAATACAAATGGGTGATAATCTTGCTTGAAGTTTAAGGCTTCTCTTTCATTGAAGAAATATCTTTTGTTTCTTTTGATATATTTTTATCAATGCCCATTTGATTAAATCATGCCCTGGTTTCAATTTTAGATGACTTAGTTTTAAATAAGATTCTTTTAGTGATTGACAGTCAAATTCGAACCCGATGAGAATATCTGAAACTCGAGACATCTAGGATGGGTTTGGAGTCGAGTAAGTGTGTATGAGATTGGATACGAGATTACTTTTTTATTATGTTCGTGAGTATGGAACGGGTATGGGATTATTGATATACCCGATTAATCAGTTTCTCGTTTACCCGATTATATACCCCCAAATATATTTATTTTTTTGTTATTTTAATTAGATTAAATTTCATTTTAGTATTTTAATTATATTATATTATCTCCATGTTCTTTAGTTCAAATTTCTTTCTCACTCAATCATTCTTTTAATTTCTTACTCGAGTAACTCGAGATTCAGACTTTTGGTTTCTAGACTAACTGGCAAGGCGAGATTACATTAGCAATAAGCACTATACAAAATACATTTCAAATGTTGATGCAAATTTATAGAAATAGACGGAGACTTCCTTATACTTTAGACCTGCTTTTCTTAGTAAAAAGATAAAATGTTTATTTTACATACATGTAATAATTTTTTAGGAAAATGGATACTAGGAACCCAAATTTATTTAAAAATGAAAGCCAAATAACATAAACTCTTTTAGGAAATGTATGTATGTATATGTTTTGTTAATAGATATGTTTTGTTAATAGATACTAATCAAGAAAGTATTTCATGCTTACATGGTGCCATAGCATACCCGTTCTCTATTAAAACCCTAGCTGTCATCGACCACCAGCAGACCACAGTCCCCCATCATTGGCTTCCTGCCTCCTTCTTCTGGGTTTTTGTTCCTCATCTTGGTCATAGTCGTCAAGAATGAAACTGAAACCCCAAAACCTCTCTATCTAGTTTACATAGTTATGGATATGCTGAAAAAGATCTATATTTTGGACGGGTTGAAGGTATCTTACTCCTCCTGGGTGAAACTCTTCCAACTTCACGCCTATGGTTACAAAGCCATGCAATATATTAACTATAAAACCACTATCCAAAGAGGATCCAACATTTTAGTCTTAGAATGAGAGAGATGTCGTAATCTTGCAATGGATCCATAGATTTCTTTTTTATGCCATTCTAGTCAAAGTTGTAGTTTCAAATTTGAAAGCTTATGATGCATGGTGTCGAATTAAAAACATATTCTTAAACAAAAAAGGGTCTCTGGTTGCTGCACTTGAATATGCCTTCACCAATATAATGTTAAAGGCCATGCCATCCATAGAATCCTATTGCTAGAAGTTAAAACAACTTGCAGATTAACTCTCGGCGGTTGAAAGTCCTATCAATGACAACGTGTTAGTTCTAAAACTTTTCTAAGCTCTACTTCTGGAGTATGACACTATCACATCTTACCTTAATCATACCATATCATTGTGGAAACGATGTTCAACATGCTCATGCTAGAGGAAAACGGCCACTTAGCTTCTGACTAGATAAACCACAGCAACAGTGATTGGTCTATTGGTTTGACAAACACACCCGATTTGTCACATCCCGGCGGAAGCGTGAAATGCTTAGGGTGTGACTTGTTTGCTCAGAACTCATTGATTAACAATTACCACAACATATCACATAAATATATATTTTTCATGATAAGGCATATTAAGTTCATATAATATCACACAACATAACAAAGATTAATAAGGAGTTAGGATTACATCAATTCATCATAGTCAAAATTTGAACTAACGTAAACCTATTACATTAAAAGCCTAACAGTAACATCTTCAGAGACGATGGTAGTGGGCATCCACCGACACACTGAGATCATACAGATTTACTGTCAGGTTCACACAAACTTTCCCCACAACTTCTCCCCATCCATTATAAACATCAAAGGAGAACATTAAGCTGTTAGTCATGGTGAATTCCTGAAAAAGCATACTCAAAATAATCAACATAAAGTTGGTGAGCTTCACAGGTTTATCATATAACATAAATGCATTATACACAACCAAACCTTACACAATAACCAGATCATTCATATCTGTCATAACATATTTCATAAATCAGATAATATAGCAACACAATACTCATCTTATTGGTGCAGGAAATATTTTCCTAGTAGCGCTACCAATATTATCTAACGGTTCCACATCCGAATTAATGGTTGTGACATAATTTTCATAAATAATGCATCAGATAGTATGCTTTTTCCCCAAAACTTTTATAAAACAAAAATGGGCCATGAAACTCACCTTTTCTCCAAATGATAACCTATACAAGAAAAATATTCATAATTTAGAGAATGTATATTTCTTTAACATTTTTAGCACCTCAGATTGAAGAATTTATTTTATAAATCATGTTTTAGTATAAATTCCGAAATTTTTACAGTAGATGTATTATGATGTTAGGTAAAATATACTAAAATTTTACATTCAAATTATTTCCAGGCTAATTCTTATTATTTTTACATTATTCACATAATTCTTTAGAAATACCTTCGGGCCTCTAAAATTTGCCAAATTTCAGCAGGTTACTAATCATAATTCATAAAGTTTTTCAGAATTTTCTCATGCTCTAAACTATAGCAGAGCTATTTTTATAATTTTTCCTATTTTATCTTTATTTTTCTAAAAATACCAGATCATGTCCAAAAATTCCAATTTTTATACAAACTGTTCCATTTTTATTCTTATATTTTCTATAAATTTTCCATAATTTATTTCATACTTTAAGTATTTTTCTCGATTTTTGTTTAACAGAATAGTTAAAAATTAATATTTCAGAAAATGTTTTGAGTTAGGTCACGAAATTTTTCCAGTGGGTTCTATAATTCTTTATAGTCAGTACATAATTTTTCTATAACTTTACTAGGATCAGTTCTTTTAATATAATTTTTCTCTTTTTATCCTTAAATATTGCACATAAATTAATTAATTCATAGGAATGGTACCAAATTTTGCAGAGTTTAATTCCCTAATATTCTAAGTATGTTTTTAATGTTTGTTCCCACAATCACAGTTATTTTATATACAAACTTGATTTAACAAACCATAACTAGATTTTAACCCTTTTGTTGATAATTTCTTGCTAAAACTTTGATTTTTAAGATTTGTTTTACTTATTTCAGATTTTAAAAATCTTTCTTTTTGTCTGAGAAATAAGTTTGATTTTTGTGTGTTTTTATAAAAACCATGATTGTTTAATCAAAAGGGTTAATCACATGTGTTTGTATTAACACATGTTTGTTTTTCATAACTTAATTTAGTAGGGTTTTAGGGGTTAAAACCTTGATTTTGACAGAAGGAGAGTGTGAGAAGGAGGTGAGGAGGGTCTAAGCTTGCTTGGTTTTGGTGTTCTGGAAAATCTTTCGGGAGATGGTGCTTCCACGAGGCTTGGATGTTGCTGCCTTGTATCCGAGTGTGTGTGGCTTAGTGAAGTTGAGGATGATATTTGGTTGTAAAGGTGGCGACCGAGAGGGTGGTGATGGTGTCTTGATGGCTCGCGGTGGTGATGTTGGAAGGTGATAACCGAGTGATACAAATAGAGAGGATGGTTATAGTAATGCAAGATAGTAGGGATGGTGGTGATGGATGATGGCCTTCGGCCGAGTGGGGGTTTTTAATGAAGGTTTGTAATGATGAAACTAGATCATAGGTTAGTGAGGTGGTGTGTTTTAGGTTTGCTTACTCATCTCCTAGGCATGGGTGGCGGGTTGTGGATGTTGGTGAGTGTTCTTTGGGGAGGCTAGGTGTCGACTCAAGAGCCTCTTGAGTCACCGATTTCATAATGATGTGTTAACTATTGTTTAAGGGTTGATCCTTGTTGTTTAGATTGGGTTCCAACCGAGAGTTTCAAGGGAGGTGGAGTCGGTTATCATTATGGGGTTTCATCATTGTTCCTAGGGTGCTAGGCTCCTAAGGTGGCATGCATACAAGAGCTTTGATGTGGCGGTGTGATGGTGTGTCAAGAAGGGCCGAGAAGGTGGCGGTGCAAAGAGAGGGGTTGGTGTCCCTAGTTGTGCAAGGTGGCATTTCATAGATTTCATGACTCATAAAGTCATGATTGCTTGATTTAATCGGGTGCTTAATGAACCGATTAGTGGTCTTAGATAGTGCTTAGGTTGGGGTTTAAATGTAAGGGGTTTGTTTGAGTTTTTGATGCAAGTTTCACTTTTTGCAAACATAGGTTTGTGATCTTTGGTTGGGTTGTGTTTTGGTTTTGTTTGATGTTGCATAGATGATACATTTTGATCATGTAGCATTTGGTATCATATAACATTTGGTATCACAAAGGTTATGTATTCGGATACATGTATACGTAAAGTTTGTGCATGCATGCATCCATGCATACGTATCACACATATGTATAAACAAACTATATACTTAGGTAAATAAAATGGAAGCATGTATACGTGCATTTATGTATAAAAATATATATATATTAACCTAGGTGTGGCTTAGAATATGTAATTAAACTTAATGTTTAAAATTTCTTAATCTAGGGTTGTCACATTCTCCCCCCGTAAAAATAATTTCGTCCCGAAATTTATTTGAATAGTAATGAACTTATCTGACCAGTGGCTTAAAATAGGTGGGGGTATTTTCTTCTGATTTCATCTTCTCTTTCCCATGTATACTCTGGTCCTCTCTTAGCGTTCCACTTAACTTTCACTATGGGGATCTTGCTTCTCCTTAGCCTTTTAATTTCTTTATCTAATATGGCTATTGGTTCCTCTGTAAAATGAAGCTTCTCGTCTATCTTTATTTCTTGAACTGGTACTTTTAATGTTTCATCTGTTAAACATTTCTTCAGATTGGACACATGGAACGTGTTGTGTATTTTACTTAATTCCTCGGGTAAATCTAGCTTATACGCAACAGAACCAATTTTGTCAATAACTTCAAATGGTCCAATATACCTTGGGTTCAACTTATTTCTCTTTTCAAATCGAAAGATTCCCTTGGTAGGTGATATTTTTAAATAGACCTTATCTCCAATTTGGAATTCCAACGGCTTTCTTCTTTTATCTGCATAACTTTTCTGCCGATCTCGGGCTGTCTTTAATCTATTCTTGATTTCTTTAATCTTGTCAGATGTCTCTTGAATTAAATCAGGACCTATAAGTTGTCTATCTCCTATTTCATTCCAACATAAGGGTGATCTGCATTTCCTTCCATACAAAGCTTCAAACGGTGCAGCTTTAATGCTAGAATGATAGCTATTATTATACGAAAATTCTATCAAAGGTAGATGCATATCCCAGTTACCACCAAAATCCAATGCACAAGCACGTAACATATCTTCTAATGTTTGTATTGTCCTTTCACTCTGTCCATCGGTTTGTGGGTGGAAGGCTGTGCTAAGATTTATTTGGGTTCCTAAAGCTTTTTGTAAGGTCTGCCAAAATCTTGATATGAATCTACTGTCCCTATCAGATATAATGGAGATTGGTATTCCATGTCTGGATACGATTTCTCTTATGTAAATTCTTGCCAATTTCTCTATTTTGTAATCTTCTCTGATTGGCAGGAAGTGTGCTGATTTGGTCAACCTATCTACTATAACCCAAATTGTGTCATAGCCACTTGAGGTCCTTGGTAACTTAGTTATAAAATCCATGGTAATTTGGTCCCATTTCCATTCTGGAATTTCAGGTTGTTGCAAATACCCTGAAGGTTTCTGATGTTCTGCCTTAACCTTTGAACACGTATTGCACTTTTCTACGAACTCTCCAACTGATTTCTTCATACCCGGCCACCAATAATGATTTTTCAGATCCTTATACATTTTGTTATTTCCTGGATGTACGGAGTATCTTGACCTATGTGCTTCCTGTAATATAATCTTTCTAAGTATGGCATCATCAGGTATCCAAGCTCTTTCTTTAAATCTTAGAATTCCACGTGTATCTGCCTGTAAATCCTTTTCCTGTCCTCTTATTTCTATTTTACTTTTCTGTTGAGCTTCCCATATTTGTCTTAACAGATCTGATTGTAGTTCCATTCTCATGGCTCGCACTCGTAACGGTTTGACCCTATCTTTTCTACTTAAAGCATCAGCAACTACATTTGCTTTACCTGGATGATATTTGATTTCACAATCATAATCGCTCAGTAATTCCACCCATCTTCTTTGTCTCATGTTCAGCATTTTCTGCTCAAATATATGCTGTAAACTCTTATGATCTGTGTATATTGTACATTTTGTCCCATACAAGTAATGTCTCCAAATCTTAAGTGCAAAGATGACTGCTCCTAATTCCAAATCATGGGTAGTGTAGTTTTTCTCACTTCCCCTAAGTTGTCTAGAGGCATATGCAATGACTCTACTTCTTTGCATTAATACACATCCAAATCCTTGACGAGACGCGTCACAATATACTACAAAATCATCAGTCCCTTCTGGTAATGACAAAATAGGTGCACTACATAACTTATTTTTCAAAAGTTCGAATGCATTCTTTTGTTTTTCTCCCCAGACATATGGCTTGTCTTTTTGGGTTAATTCAGTCAAAGGCTGAGCTATTCTTGAGAAATTTTCTATGAATCTTCTGTAGTATCCTGCTAATCCTAGGAACTGACGTACTTCCGTTGGTGTCTTGGGATCCTCCCATTTCTTAACAGCTTCTATTTTTGCTGGGTCTACCTGTATTCCTTCTTGATTGACTATGTGTCCTAGGAATTGCACTTCTCTTTTCCAAAATTCACATTTTGAGAATTTTGCGTATAATTTTTCTTTTCTTAACAACTCTAGAGTCGATCTTAAGTGTTGCTCATGGTCCTCCTTATTCTTAGAATAGATTAAAATGTCGTCTATAAAGACTATAACAAACTGATCTAAATAGGGTTTACATATCCTATTCATCAAATCCATGAATATGGCGGGAGCATTGGTTAATCCAAATGGCATTACCAGGAATTCATAATGTCCATACCTTGTTCTGAATGCTGTCTTGGGTATATCTTCATCCTGTATTCTTAGTTGATGATACCCTGATCTCAAGTCTATTTTTGAAAAGTAACTAGATCCTTGTAATTGATCAAATAGGTCGTCTATTCTAGGTAAGGGATACCTATTCTTTATAGTTACTTTATTGAGTTCCCTATAGTCTATGCACATTCTAAATGTTCCATCCTTTTTCTTAACAAATAGAACTGGTGCTCCCCAAGGTGATACACTAGGTCGTATAAATCCTTTATCCAAAAGTTCCTGAAGTTGGCTCATTAATTCTTTCATTTCAGTAGGTGCTAAACGGTAGGGTGCCTTAGCAATGGGGGCTGTTCCTGGCATCAATTCAATTTTGAATTCTACTTGATGTGGGGGTGGTAATCCAGGTAATTCATCAGGGAATACATCTGAATATTCATTGACAATTGGGACATCTTTCAGACTTACTTTGTCTATCTTAGTGTCAACGATATGGGTCAAATAAGCCAAACATTTCTTCCTTAGGCATTTTTGTGCACTTTTACAGGAAATTATTTTTATAGTGCCCCTAGGTTTCTCACCGTATATGCACAGTGTTCTATTTTCATTAACTAAAGGGATTTTGATCATCTTCTTACCACATATTATTTCAGCTTGATTCTTACTTAACCAATCCATTCCTACAACAATATCAAATCCTCCTAAATCAATAGGGATCAAATCTATATTGAAATAGTTTTCATCTAAATTCATGATACAATTTGGAATGATTTCATGAGCTTCGATTATTTTACCATTCGCTAATTCTATCATATATTTTTGTTTAAGCTTTTCTGTGGTCAGGTTAAGTAGTGGCCTATATTTATTTGAAACAAAGCTACGGGTTGCTCCAGTGTCAAATAATACAGTAGCGTACTGATCGTTTACAAGGAACGTACCCGTGACGACTTCTGGTTCGTGTCGAGCTTCTTCTGCCTGCATTATGAATGCTCTCCCTCGAGGGTTGTTCTGATTAGTCGGTGCCTTTCCTTTCAGCTGTGGGCATTCGTTCCGACGATGATTTTCATTCCCACATTGATAGCAGACTGGTTTCGGATTTGCAGGGTTTTTGCAGTCTCGGGATATATGTCCCTTTTTCTTACAGTTGTAACAGATTACCATCGCACAATTGCCTTGATGGTATCTTTGGCACGTGTTACACCATGGTTGGTTTTCTGTCTGGGGTTTCTTCTCCCGTGTCATTCCTAAGTAGTTTCGAGGAGGCTGTCTAATTATTCGTTTTTGAGGGGTTCCCTTAAACCTTCCTCCTGTGCTGTCATCACTCCATTTTCTCTTTTCTCCAGATCTAGGGTTACTCAGTGATCCATTTCTTATCATCTCATCTGTCAGACTTCCTGATAAACTTACAGTATCTTGAAAAGTCTTGGGCCTAGCTGATTTCACCAATCCCCTTATTTGTGGCACTAGTCCCCAAATATATCTTCCTATTCTCTTAGATTCCGGAGCCACTAGATGTGGTACTAACCTCGAGAGCTCATTGTACCTGTCAGTATACTCCCGATGTGCTGCTCCTTTCATTTCTAAGGCTAGAAATTCGGTTTCTAATTTTTCTATTTCATTATATGGACAGTATTTCTCTATAACCAAATTCCTAAATTCCTCCCAACTCAACTCATTCATAATGTGCCTACCTTTAGTGGTCATCTCCATCTTCCACCAGGATTGTGCTTCCCCTTTCAAGGAGTGTGAAGCAAACAGGGTTCTGTTGTTACTGGCACATTTGCTGATTTCCAAAGTTGACTCCATTTCATCTAACCAGCGTAGAGCCTGTACTGCTCCACCTTTACCATCAAATTCTCGAGGTCTACATGACATAAAGGCTTTGTAAGAACAGCCTTTCTCCGTCATAATCTCCTCTGCTGGTTGATCTCTTATGGTATCATCAGCTGGTATTTCATTGCCGGGAGTTGTGGTACCAAGGTTTAGGTTTTGTTGAAGTTGAGTCACTAGTATGGGGATGGCAGCTTCCAACTGCTGTGACACTATCCGGGAGATCCTTTCATCTTCATTGGTTGTTGGGTTAACAGGTGTTTCTTCTCCCAGTCTAGCTCTAGGTCGTCCCACTCTTGCAGTCCTCCTTACGGGTTGCGCATTTCTTCTTGCGGCATGCTTTTCTATAGTTAATTATAGTAAATATTAAAAAGAATTTTAGATTCTTGACAATATTCTAATTAACACATAAGCAAGTAATAGTTCAAACACAAAAGATATTTTTCATTTAAGTTCTTATTTAAAGTTTTTATACTAAAAGTTAGTTCCTAGTTTCCCTGCATCCATTTCCATATTCTTGAGAAGATGTTGCCCTTAGGTGCTTTTAGTTCCTTCACATCCTTCTGAATTTCCCTGATTTCTTGTTGAATTTTCTTGAGCTGTTTAAGGGTTTGTTGAGTGGCTGCGCTCTGATCTTTGTCCACCCTTTGTCTTTTAGCTTCACTTTCTTCGTTTCCGGGGGAGTCAGTTTCTTGTATCTCCTTGTCTTCATCTTTCTTAGCCTTGAATTTGTTCCCAGGCCGTACCCTTTTCCTAGGAGTTTTAATGGTATATCCTCCTACCATTACAGGTGCACGACGGACATAAAATTTGGTCTTATGATTGTCTTCCCTTTTGGTTGGGATAGGTTCTAGGATTTGCTGAGGTTTAGGTTCAGGCGTAAGCTCTTTATTGTAATCCAAGTATCCGAATGAGTTAGTCTCACAAAAATTGTTATCAGTACTCATAGCTGCAAAACAAATCTTTTCATGGTTTGAACCCAACAGTTAGTTACCTATTTTTATATAAATAAAATGCTTTAATATTCATGGGATCATGTCATGCAAAATCACATATACACATATTTTCACAAACATGAGCTTATGGTTATAGTCTAGGTATTTTATGATACCTAATTCTCTATAACCAATGGCTCTGATACCAACCTGTCACATCCCGGCGGAAGCGTGAAATGCTTAGGGTGTGACTTGTTTGCTCAGAACTCATTGATTAACAATTACCACAACATATCACATAAATATATATTTTTCATGATAAGGCATATTAAGTTCATATAATATCACACAACATAACAAAGATTAATAAGGAGTTAGGATTACATCAATTCATCATAGTCAAAATTTGAACTAACGTAAACCTATTACATTAAAAGCCTAACAGTAACATCTTCAGAGACGATGGTAGTGGGCATCCACCGACACACTGAGATCATACAGATTTACTGTCAGGTTCACACAAACTTTCCCCACAACTTCTCCCCATCCATTATAAACATCAAAGGAGAACATTAAGCTGTTAGTCATGGTGAATTCCTGAAAAAGCATACTCAAAATAATCAACATAAAGTTGGTGAGCTTCACAGGTTTATCATATAACATAGATGCATTATACACAACCAAACCTTACACAATAACCAGATCATTCATATCTGTCATAACATATTTCATAAATCAGATAATATAGCAACACAATACTCATCTTATTGGTGCAGGAAATATTTTCCTAGTAGCGCTACCAATATTATCTAACGGTTCCACATCCGAATTAATGGTTGTGACATAATTTTCATAAATAATGCATCAGATAGTATGCTTTTTCCCCAAAACTTTTATAAAACAAAAATGGGCCATGAAACTCACCTTTTCTCCAAATGATAACCTATACAAGAAAAATATTCATAATTTAGAGAATGTATATTTCTTTAACATTTTTAGCACCTCAGATTGAAGAATTTATTTTATAAATCATGTTTTAGTATAAATTCCGAAATTTTTACAGTAGATGTATTATGATGTTAGGTAAAATATACTAAAATTTTACATTCAAATTATTTCCAGGCTAATTCTTATTATTTTTACATTATTCACATAATTCTTTAGAAATACCTTCGGGCCTCTAAAATTTGCCAAATTTCAGCAGGTTACTAATCATAATTCATAAAGTTTTTCAGAATTTTCTCATGCTCTAAACTATAGCAGAGCTATTTTTATAATTTTTCCTATTTTATCTTTATTTTGCTAAAAATACCAGATCATGTCCAAAAATTCCAATTTTTATACAAACTGTTCCATTTTTATTCTTATATTTTCTATAAATTTTCCATAATTTATTTCATACTTTAAGTATTTTTCCCGATTTTTGTTTAACAGAATAGTTAAAAATTAATATTTCAGAAAATGTTTTGAGTTAGGTCACGAAATTTTTCCAGTGGGTTCTATAATTCTTTATAGTCAGTACATAATTTTTCTATAACTTTACTAGGATCAGTTCTTTTAATATAATTTTTCTCTTTTTATCCTTAAATATTGCACATAAATTAATTAATTCATAGGAATGGTACCAAATTTTGCAGAGTTTAATTCCCTAATATTCTAAGTATGTTTTTAATGTTTGTTCCCACAATCACAGTTATTTTATATACAAACTTGATTTAACAAACCATAACTAGATTTTAACCCTTTTGTTGATAATTTCTTGCTAAAACTTTGATTTTTAAGATTTGTTTTACTTATTTCAGATTTTAAAAATCTTTCTTTTTGTCTGAGAAATAAGTTTGATTTTTGTGTGTTTTTATAAAAACCATGATTGTTTAATCAAAAGGGTTAATCACATGTGTTTGTATTAACACATGTTTGTTTTTCATAACTTAATTTAGTAGGGTTTTAGGGGTTAAAACCTTGATTTTGACAGAAGGAGAGTGTGAGAAGGAGGTGAGGAGGGTCTAAGCTTGCTTGGTTTTGGTGTTCTGGAAAATCTTTCGGGAGATGGTGCTTCCACGAGGCTTGGATGTTGCTGCCTTGTATCCGAGTGTGTGTGGCTTAGTGAAGTTGAGGATGATATTTGGTTGTAAAGGTGGCGACCGAGAGGGTGGTGATGGTGTCTTGATGGCTCGCGGTGGTGATGTTGGAAGGTGATAACCGAGTGATACAAATAGAGAGGATGGTTATAGTAATGCAAGATAGTAGGGATGGTGGTGATGGATGATGGCCTTCGGCCGAGTGGGGGTTTTTAATGAAGGTTTGTAATGATGAAACTAGATCATAGGTTAGTGAGGTGGTGTGTTTTAGGTTTGCTTACTCATCTCCTAGGCATGGGTGGCGGGTTGTGGATGTTGGTGAGTGTTCTTTGGGGAGGCTAGGTGTCGACTCAAGAGCCTCTTGAGTCACCGATTTCATAATGATGTGTTAACTATTGTTTAAGGGTTGATCCTTGTTGTTTAGATTGGGTTCCAACCGAGAGTTTCAAGGGAGGTGGAGTCGGTTATCATTATGGGGTTTCATCATTGTTCCTAGGGTGCTAGGCTCCTAAGGTGGCATGCATACAAGAGCTTTGATGTGGCGGTGTGATGGTGTGTCAAGAAGGGCCGAGAAGGTGGCGGTGCAAAGAGAGGGGTTGGTGTCCCTAGTTGTGCAAGGTGGCATTTCATAGATTTCATGACTCATAAAGTCATGATTGCTTGATTTAATCGGGTGCTTAATGAACCGATTAGTGGTCTTAGATAGTGCTTAGGTTGGGGTTTAAATGTAAGGGGTTTGTTTGAGTTTTTGATGCAAGTTTCACTTTTTGCAAACATAGGTTTGTGATCTTTGGTTGGGTTGTGTTTTGGTTTTGTTTGATGTTGCATAGATGATACATTTTGATCATGTAGCATTTGGTATCATATAACATTTGGTATCACAAAGGTTATGTATTCGGATACATGTATACGTAAAGTTTGTGCATGCATGCATCCATGCATACGTATCACACATATGTATAAACAAACTATATACTTAGGTAAATAAAATGGAAGCATGTATACGTGCATTTATGTATAAAAATATATATATATTAACCTAGGTGTGGCTTAGAATATGTAATTAAACTTAATGTTTAAAATTTCTTAATCTAGGGTTGTCACACGATTTGATAATTCGATGGTGATTGAAACCAAATTTAAGATTATTCATAAGGTTTCATCTACGGACCTAGTCAATTTAGTCATTAGTTTTGATTGTGTTTAGTTTGTCTTTTATGTTACATTATTAGATTATAAGTCTTGATATTGTCATGAGAATTCAATTGTTTCAGTCATCTTCATTTAATATATCTATGTATGCAAACCTGTGAAATACTTATCAGCTAATTCTTTAGCTGACTCGTTACTTTTTTTACATGATATCAAGAAATACCGCTTCAGTTGGATTTCATGCAAACATCTAGGATGCTGGACCTAGATAATTAATATGACATTAGTTATATGTTATTTGACTTATGTTTGATTTAAAGCAAAATAGTACAATTTAGTGATGATGAAAATTGCATTTAATATTATTTCAACATATTTAATACCATGTGCTATGAGCAATCGATTCATCTTCGTCTACCCTAATGATTTCATTATCAGTTGGGGTGTGATATGTACTAGCACCACCAAACAAAAAATACCTTTAACCTACATACCACAGCCAAGCCAACCATATCCCCCTTCTTAAATCTCACCTAACAGACCTAAGTGATCCTAACTGGCAAAAGGCTATGACCGATGAATACATGGAATTAATGGAAAATAACACATGGGACTTGGTACCTAGGCCTTATAATGCTTACATTATACGTTGCATGTGGTTATTTTCTCACAAATATCATGTGGACGGTACATTACAACGTTATAAAGCCTGTCTTGTCATAAAATGAGAAATCACAATAGGTTGGTAGTGATTGCTTTGACGCATTTAGCCTCGTTGTAAACACGCATCATACAGACCTTTCCATGTCTAGCAGTCTCCCGAGCATGGCTACCCACCAAATAGATGTCAAAACGTATTTTTACATATGGATCTTGATGTGGTTGTCTATATGTTCCAATCCCAGTTTTTCATAGTAAAAACAAGATCCCACATATGTATTTTGTCTTTGAAAATCTCTTTATAGTTTAAAATTGTTTCCTCGTCCCTACTACCACATATTTGTTTCATTTATACTTTATTGTGGTTTTCGAAGTACAACAACTAGCTTTTTTTAAGGAAAAGAAATTAAATATCCTGTTTTTTATTGCATGTTAATGATATAATACTAATGGCTTCTGATGATAGGTTACTTCATGATATTATCTGTTCATTGTCAACCAGGTTATTCATGACAGATGTGGAAACCATAATCAATTTCTTGGCATACGAGTTGTGCCTAAAAAAGGTGTATTTTTTCTATCTCTGGAAACCTACGCTCTTGATATTCTCGCCCGGGCCAACATGCTAAATTGCAAGCCATGCTCAACTCAAGTTGACACTATCTCAAAACTAAGTGCTCAATCCGACCCTCGTCTAGCCAATAGTACCCTTTATCGAAGCCTAACAGGTCCCTACAATACTTGACAATAACTCATCCTGATATATCGTACGTGGTACAACAGGCATGCTTGTTTATGCATGCCCCAACAAATTCACATTTTTAGTTTCTTATACGGGTTCTCTAATGAACATGGTCTCAGTGTCTCACCATTAAACCCTAAAGATCGCCTAAACTTACAGCTTACTCTTACGCCGACTGGGGTTGACCCGATACACGACGGTCCACCTCGAGATATTGTGTCTTTCTTGGTGATAATTTGATTTCTTGATCTTTGAAGAGACAAAACACAATCTCCCAGTCTAGTGCTGAAGCTGAATATAGAGGTGTGGCTAACACCACCGCAAAGATAAGTTAGCTTTGAAATCTACTTCTTGAGTTGCATGGGACAGGAACGCCCGTGCCCAATCAAACACCACAATCATGAAAAGCACCTGAACTGAGACCTAGGGCTGTAAACGAGCCGAGCCGAACAGAGCCAGGATGGGTTCGAGCTCGAGCTCGAACCTTACCGAGTCGAGCCGAGCCGAGCCGGCTCGAAAATTGTTAACGAGCTCAAAACACCGGCTCGAGTTCGGCTCGTGAAAAGCTCGATCCAGCTCGTGGCTCGTTCGAGCCGGCTCGATTTAAATATTTTTTTTAATTTTTCACATTAATTTATATGAAAACACAAAAAATATATATTATGGTTTTTACATTTTGTTGGGTACTCCGTATTTATGGGAACAAAGATTATTATTTTGAATATAAACAATTAACTATCAAAATATATATTTTTAAACAAAATACTTAATATTTTAAATAAGAATCCATATTTATTTTAAGAAAACATTTTTAAAATCCTAATATAAAAATAATAATCATAATAATAGTAGTAGTAGTAATAACAATAATAATAATTATACTATACAAATATATATATACATATATTATATGCACCGAGCCACGAGCCGAGCCAACGAACCGAGCCACGAGCCGAGCTCGAACCGAGCTAACCCTGGCTCGAGTTCGGCTCGTTTAGAATTCGAGCCGAGCCAAGCCGGCTCGTTTAGATTCGAGCTTTTTTCGAGCCGAGCTTTTTTCGAGCTTTTTTCGAGCGAGCTTCGAGCTACGAACTTTTTGTACAGTCCTACCGAGACCTAAACCGACGCGCGACCAGGGAAATCAGGAAGCTACTACTTTTCCCGTAGTTAATACCCGCCTCCGAAGGGACTGGAGTTCCATCTCTTTTCCATTTCCATTCAAGAGTTCTTATGTGTTTCCACACTCCTTTGAGACCCCGAAAAAAAGACAAATTCCTTTTCTTAGGAACACATACATGATTCTTCACTACAAAAGGATAATGGTAACCCCACCATTAACTACCATTAACTACTTCATTTATGAAATTCATAGTAATAGAGATTTCCCACTCCCAAATTTAGATGTCGGGGTACAAAACGCTGTAATTTATGTGTTCCTATGTAAAGCCACAATCAAGGGCAAAGGATAATAGGGGCTGGATGGGGCCACCGCCCCCCTCGTTTTTTCTTCAGTAGTGTTAATTTTTGATCCGGTAGTGTAAATTTTTGGCCAACAGTGTAAATTTTTGGCCCGACATCGAGTTTGCCCCCTTAAAAACATTTAATTTCACCCCCGCCACTGGCCACTATCATACTTTCTGATAATGGATCCGCCATATATTTCACCAAAAACCTGGTTCAACATCAGCGAACGAAACATGTAGAAATCAATATTCGTTTTGTCCGGGACAAGGTCCGCATTGGCCATGTTTGAGTAATTCACATTTCAGCAACCTACCAATAGGCGGATATCTTCACCAAAGGCCTTCCAAAGCCTCCCTTTAACACACTCAACTCCAGTCTACGCATTTGTCCTTCTACCACTAATTAAGAGTTGTGTTGCAATTTATATAGAATTATTATTGTTATATTATTTTGTATTTGTGTTGTATATCTTCTATTACTTAAATTCCCTAGTTTAGCTCATTCGGTTAGGATAATAGCGTGTATATGTATTGTCTTGTAGATCAATAATAATCAAGAGAGTATCTCATTGTTTACCGATTCCACAAATGCATGTGTTATTTTCTAAAACATTTATATCAAATGTCTTTGTTAACATTAAGAAGTGAAAAGCTGGTGATGAAAACAAAAAGAAATCTAAAAAATAATTAACTTTAGTCCTACTATGATAAATGAATATATCATGTATTTGTTTTAATTCGGAAACTGATAATAATAAAACCTCTCTAGTTCGATCACCGGCATAACCAAATAACATCAATTGAGTGATTATTAGTAAACCAACTACATAGCCATAACCTCAAATATTCTTGCACTTTCAATTTGTCACACAATTGTTCATGGACATTTGTTTTGGCCACATGTTTCTCCAACATAAGTATCATTATAAGCACTAAGCACAAACTTTAAAAGCTTCTAATATATCTCTTGTGTTGTATGTATAGAATGAGCAAAGAGATTAGATGTGAAGCAAGAGATCTCTAAAGACAAGATTCCATCTAGTTGTACAATCCTCTTGTGATTCTCAGCATGATTAGGGACTTAGGATCAAGCAAGAGTGAGAGTAACTTGTGAGCCACCTATAAACAGCACATGATTATCTTGCTTTTATCCGAAAAACCCCGACATATATCGATTTCTTGAGGTTAATTAGTCTTTAATGGAGATATTATTATATATCATGTGTTGATTAAAGTAACTAATTTTTAATCATTATGTACCCATAATTCATTAGGTGAGAATAACATATGTAAAGAACCCTGCAAAGTTATGTACTTTCTTGAAGGAGTGATGCTGCTGCTGCCATATCAGCAACTCAACAAACATATTGGCAATTCTTAAAATAATAATATGTATTATAAAACTGATCAAAAGTAGTTTTTTGGCAGGGTTGAGATGAGAATAAGTAGTTGGTGTTAAGTTTTGAAGTAAAAAATGATTTTTTTCAATGATGAAGCCATGTGGTGTGTGTTAACTTGGGTTTTATCAAATGACAGGCAATAATCATGTGACATATGCATCTAGTTATAGTATAGGTACTCATTTTAGATTCAGAATTTTCGAAACCACAAGAGCCTAACGCAAAAAAAATCGATTTTTATTTTAAATGGTTAAATGGATTCACAAGTTCACTCGTTTAATCTATTTATTTTATAACTAAAAAAGTAATAATGTTTTAATATCATAACTTAAACTACTTTGTGTTAAAATTTAGAAAACAAAAAGGCTCCACTTATATACTTTATAATTTAAACATAACTATTTTATACATATTAATGTTATTTATTGTAAATTTGTAATTTAAAAAAATTATAATGCAAAAAGTAAAATAAAATATACGGTTATACAGTATTGTTTATGTCAAGCCGTGAGTAAGTATGTCATGTTCAAACATGTCAATTTGGTGTTCATGTATGTGTAAAATTTTCATGTTTGTTTTATCTTTATCCCATAAACACGACTCATTTAACACATTCAATTATGTTATAAGACTGAAGGCAGGATAATTAAGTAATTATATATTCTCTAAATTTGATTATAATATTTTTGAGGGTAGGCCTTGAAGCAAATATTAATGTTGTTGTTTTGTAATTTAAGTTTATGGGTTCAAGCTCGGGAAATATCATACTGCACAAAGTGTAAAGTAAGACTGTGTACATCAGATCGTAAAACAGTCCGGCCTCTCCCCAAACTCTACGCAAAATTGGGAGTGAGTCAAGAACCGATTACACCCACCCTGATTAGAATAGGTTTCTGCCAAAGACTCCAAACTTACTACTGTGACATGTGTTGCTTTAAACATATATCCAAACACCCTCTTTATAATAACAAATTCACCATGAATCAAGGATACAAGATTGTTCATTGATTGGCTGATTCAGTGAACTCTTAGTGACACAATCATGAAAGTTCCTACTTGACCACCTTTTCCTTTTTGCTTTAAATCTCCTAATGGCCATAAATATATCTTTTTACACACACTCTGTCCAGATAAACTCCCTCATTCAAAATGCAAACCTCTAGAGGTCATCTCAAGAAGCAAAAGCTTCCATATAAAGGATGCAAGACATTCTGTTGCAATTGTAGGCTTAGTATTTCCTCTTCTTCCGAAGAAGAAACCGAAAGCAGGAAATCTGACCGTTTCACAACGGTCTCGAGCCTAGCACACGCCATGGTTCAAGAGCGGTTGGACCAGATAATTAGAGAAAGACGCGAAAAAAGATATGAAGAGAGGAGGAGAAGGGTGAGAGAAGATAGTAATAGGTTGTTTGTGATGGTGGCGATGGAGAAATCGTCTTATAATCTTAGAGGGGATTTTCGGGACTCCATGATGGAGATGATCACCGCAAACCGGATTTCTGACACGAAAGATCTACGTAGGCTTTTGAATTGTTATATATCGATGAATTCGGATGAGTTTCATAGTGTTATACTTGAGGTTTTTCATGAGGTTTGTTCGAGTTTGTTCTTGTATTGTAAGTGCCATTGAAGACTACCATATTCTTTGTTAATGATCATAGATGTTATGTTAAAAGTTACTCACTTCCTCTTTTCTAGTTTCTTACATATGTAGACATGATATATAATTATCTTATATTACTATATAAATTGACGGATAGAGATAACATTTCTTTACATCTTACCTTAACTAAACTCAATTAATAGTTGTGCTATTGAAAGAAATCACTAGGTTTGGTTATAGCTATGGTATGGTATATTACTATGCTATATAAACCAAAAATAATATAATAGAGCATAGCCATAAACATTTAAATCGGAAATAAAATTAGCATGCCTTTAGAAACAAAAATGTCTTGCGAACTTTATGACACTGACACAATTGAGTTATTTGTACACTTGTATGGATATTCATGCGCAACATCACACAACCCAAGTTCGATCATTTTTTCGTTAGAATAATGGAATATATAAACAAAATCATTAACAAAATTTATATGGAGTCGTGGATCAATGTTGGGCCTCTCATGGGTTTTGGCACATGAAGAGTATTGAAGGATATTTATTTAAATTTAACTTAATTCTAATTAAGAGAGATTATTGTATTTATATTTCTTTGTTTATTCAAGGAGATTTTTGTAATGGATATGTACAAGAAAAAAAATTAATACCCAACACGGTTTGGAATTTGAGCTCTCCCGGTTTCAACCTGACCCAAGCCGGTTTCCGCCGGGTAAGGTTCTAACCAAGCTTTTTAAATTGTAATAAAAACCGGTTTTCAACCGGTAAAGTCGGTTAACCAGTTAATAACCAAACCTAGTATTTTCATCGAATAGGTCTTTAAACCTTCACAAATCGGCTGATAACTAACCCAGTAAAAAACCGGTTTTGAGCATCTTTAACCGAATCTTTTTTTTTATAATACCTTACTTGTACAACTCTATAAGGCATTAAATATAAGAGCACTCACAATGAGTTATTTATATATTTGTAAGTGTGTTTCGTATATTATATAGAATAGTTGTAAGTGTAAATACTCTAATACTGATTAATATTGATTATTGATTATGGATATAGATATATGATTATTTATTATCTCAAATCGATATATAAACTCTTCAAGAAAACAGGGTAGAAACCAGAAGGTATCAAAAAAACAAATTGACTCCCATTCCCATTCTAAAACTTCAAACCAAACACACCATTAATTTACCATTAAGTCAATCCAAACAATGTAAACTTTAAGGTGAAATAGAATAAGAATCACATAAAACTCATGATCCAAACAATGAAAAAGTTTGGCTCCACATTGTTCTTCAAGAAACCCTTCCTCAAATCTAAAAACACAACCACAATTTCCCATTACAGATAACAAAACATTACTTTTAAAGATTGATCGCCATCGTCATCTTTGATCATCGAATCTGCAGTTTACTCTTTTACCTTTTTGTCCACGCCTTCGACAGCTTCTGCATTCGAACAATGGTTCTTCAAAACCGTTGCTATGTCAGCCTCCGATGCACCCGCGAGCTTGAACCGCTCAACTGCAGTTTCCAAGTTCTTCTCCCAACCCGTCAAGCCCAACTTACACTCGACTTGAGATCTCTCGAAAAGCATGTTACCCCAGAAAAGATGTATCTGGGATTTCATAACAGCTGCTTGTTCTGCTGCTTCATCACCTGAAACCTCATTGGTCTTTGACTTTTTCTTCGATAATTCATCTTTCTTGATGACATTAGGATCTTTAGCCTCTTTAGCTCTTTGTTCCTCAAGTTTTTCCCACATTTCTGTTGCGGATTTCATCTTCTCTTCAGCACTGTCGAAAAGCTTAATCGTTTCTGTTGGGTCCCACTTTGACAGATCATCTTTCTTGGCAATAACAAAAGACCAATAAAGTTTTGCCATTTCAAACTGTTGTTGGCCCAATGCTAGTAACCCTTCATAAAAGTCTGGTTTTATTTGTAATGCTTCTTCGTACTTCTCTCTTGCTAATGTGTATTTCTCTTTCACCCAATCGTATGCTGCTTGTAGTCGGGTTGCCACCATTTCTTGATCACCTGAGTCATCTATAGGGATCCGTTTACGGGCTGCACACATGTGAACATTTCCCCAGTTAAAATAAGCCAAAGCCGCCACTTCTTGGAACTTTGAGGCGGCTTTGTCAAAAAGAACTTGAGCTTCTTCACTAGTAACGGTTTCTTCAAGGGCTTCAGAGCACATCTCCATTCCAAGCTCATGTAAATCAATATGAGCATCAGGATCAATCCCAACATGTGTTCGGAACAACTGAGCAAATTCAAACAACCAATCATCCATTTCAACCTCTTTCAACTCAGGATCTTCAGATGATGCTGGTTTATCGGTTTCTTTTTCTGTCTTTTGGTCACTCTCAGGATTAGATTGGGAAGCACTATTGTCCTCTTCAATCGGCTCAATCTCAACAGGTTTCTCTTCTTCTACCTCTACTTCTTCTAACAACGGTGGCTCTTGCTCTGGACTAACCTCAACAACATGCAGTTTCAACATCCCAAATAGGTCGGATTTATCAATATCGGCTTCTTTATCCGGAAGAACAAGACCATCTGCAATGGATTCAGCCAACCTGAGCTCATGGGTGCAAGTTATAGTTACTAAATCCCCATCATCATCCTTGTACTTAATCAGGACAGCGTTAGAAGATGGAAATCTTTTGCTTACAATCTCCCTCAACACTTTAAAGCTGCAGTTCACTGGCATTTGTGCAAGACGTATGTCGTGATCATACACAAGTTTCAAGGATCTCCACTGGACCACAGTCTCTGCAGCGGTCGGTTTTAAAGATATTACCTTGTCATTCTGCTTATCCTTATCACCATTAGCACTAGATTTAACAGAACCACTGGAAGGCTTTAACACAAGCTTTGGCATTTGGGTGGTTTTGACCTCCTGGTCAACCTCAACAGGTGGAACCGGATACGTCTTATCTACCTTATTGTTAGCAACACCAACAGGGCCAGAAGCCCCGGTCTTCTTTGGAACAGGCCGGGCAGGCAGACAGGGTCCAAGCCCACCAATGGGAGCCCCACGGATGGCAGAAGCCCCTAAAGCCGCAGGCGAAGGGCGGCTCTGAAGATCCTGTTGGGCCTCCTGGCGCGCCCCAATGATTGGACCCCTTAGCCTCCGGGCTATCTCCAAAGCATCTCGATGATTCGGATCAGCACTCAAGAGCGTTTGCACGTCCAACATAGCCATTTCATACTTTCCCACCGCCTCAAAAGCCCGAGCCCTACGAAGCAAGGCACGAACATACCCAGGCTGCACCTGAAGCGCCATGGAGCACTCAGACACCACCATCTTGTAATCAATGGGCTTCATCTGCATCAAACAAGCAGCCCTATTGCTATGGTAAATGGCTCGGTCCGGGTGGTTCTTCGGGGTGAGTTTAAGCGCATTCTCATACTGTTCAAGTGCACCCACAAAATCCCTAGCTTGAAACCTCTTATTCCCTTCTTCTTTAAGCTCATGAGCTCGTTTCAAGAACACTGTTGAATCCATATCAACACTACCACCACCATTAGCCATGGTTGACACAGGTTTGGGGTTGACTCCCGACCCATGACTTCCAGTTTGACTAGGGTTTTGACTCTGATTAACACCACCACTACCACCACCACCACTACCCTTCTTCTTCCTACCACCAGATTTCCCCATGGTATCTAACTAAAGCACGAAACTTTAATCTAAAATCGAACAGAAACTACCAACTATCGATTTAAGAATGCTGGATAACTATTGAATTCACGAAATTGAGAAATTGGGGATGAATTTACCTACCTTGGGATTACGCACACTCCTTTGAGAGCTGATTGAAGCGTATGAGATCGTTTTGCATTAGGGTTTTAGGAGATAGAAGAAAAAGATTGAATATTGGGGGTTTTAGAGGATTTATTCAGGTTGAAATCGAAACCCTAGATAGCAGCAGTAAGATGAGCTTGAATATCAAGTGGAGTGAGGGGCCGACTGTTTGTATAATGGATTTCCGCTAACATTGTTGGGGCTCCATAACTTAGATTGTTGTTATGGCAATAGTAGTCCTTCAACTATTGTCTATCATTCATCTTTAGGTTTTCAGATTTTTCTGCCAATTTTAGCTTCAAATGTTTATTTGCAGTTTTGCACTCTAGTATGATGCTTGAGACTCGGTTAAATTCGTTTGTAGTTATGTGTCTACACTTGATTTGAGAACATGTTGTGTTTATGGGAGATAAAGTATTTAGAAAGATTAGTTGAGAATAAATACTTTATTATGCTATTAGGAAGGTTGTTTATACTTTATGTTGTTGTGGAATCTTATGATGGGCAAGTCATACCATTGTTGGATATAAGTCATACCATTGTTGGGTATAGGATGATAGATCTAGTGTTAATCATGATATAGGTTGAATAACCTAGTGACATTGAAGTGGCATTCAACCATTATGGGTTAGATGTGGATGGTGGTGCTCTCACGTACGATGAGTGTAATTCATTAGCTATTTGTTATGTTAGTGTATTTATGTCTTGTGGAAACTTATCTTGGTTTATTGTAATGATCTGAAGCATGTGCCTTGAGGTTGACATTATGCGTCTTAGTGCTTGTGACATGCGATCGGAGGTTGGGTCTCCAATGGGCCTAATGTTTTATCAGTACCTTTACACTTAGTTTGAAGACTTTCCCAAAGATCTTTTGCATTTTTTGTAATGTAAAAAATCCTTGATAAACATTACCAAGAAGAGCCACAAACAACACACTTGAAGTTTTTTCATCTATATTAGTTAACTTATTGTACTATTCAAAATATCTAGATACATCCTTTCCATAGCGTCTTGACCATTAGTGGTAGCAGTCATTGGTTTTTAGGGTTCATGCTTAACTGATTTTTCATAGGTTGTTGTCATAGAAAACCAAAAGTTTTCCGTTATGACTTCCACATGGTAAAATTATCACATGTCATCTTGTGGGTTTGTTTGTTGCTTTAACATTTGATTTGTTCTCCATTCAATACATATTGATTGTCTGATTGATGAAGTTTATGAAAATAATTTGTAGCACGAACAAAGGTTGGATTGATGATTAATTAGATCACCAATTTAGAACCAAAAGCTCTAGTACTACTTATCATGATTGAGCTGGATAGTTCAAGCTCACTTGATTATATTAGCATTATTTAATCTGATCAGCCTCACACACAGTTAAATAATGAATAAAGTAGAAATATAATAAGAAGACAATTCGCAATTAGCTAATTAACCTCTCGTATATTTAATAACTTCAACAATAGAATAATAACCAAGTTACAATTTAATTGTTAATTAGAATATACTTAAGAGGCTTAACCAACCGTAAGTTTCTCTACAGTTGTGGCAACCAATTATCTTAATTTATTGCACTTACGAAACGTAATCAACTGTAATACATTTATACGTAGAATTGCATACAGATATACAAAGACTAATACAAAGATAGGATTTCATAAATTTCATTGTTAACCTTAAGAATCTTTAGCTTGAACACATCTTCATGATGACTTAAATTAATTAGATACTGCGGTAGTTAACACTAGTAGTGGTAAGAACTTACCATTAACCTACCTTGGCAGGAATCATACTTCGGTGTCAATATTTAGACTCAATAGTACACTTGAACTTTAGTAGTAACATTGACCTTCAATAAAAAAAATTGTTGGATCAAGTAAAGCTGGTGCAACCAAAACTAACACTTAAACTATTTTGGTGCAACTGATGAAGAACTTCCGAAGGCAAATGAAGAACTTCCGAAGGCAAATGCTGAGCTTTCGAAGCTTAAGCCTGAAGGAACTTTCGAAGAGAAACTCCAACTTCCGAAGACAAAGTCTTCCTTCTTCTGAAGTTCAACAGTTAGAAGAAATCAAGACAATTACTTCCGACGTATGGAGACCTGAAGAATGTCTCAAGCCTCGGAAGAAGTAGCCTCTTCCGAAGTATAAGTGGCTTCGGAAGAATTTGTTCTTCCGAAGCCAGTTAAACTTCGGAAGAACCTACTAAGAACCAGTGGACATAACTATGGTCCTTCTAACACTCCGCTGCAAATCTCTGAGATACTGCATGGTGCTTTCCCACGCCCATGTAGTTGACCATACTTTATTCCACTGTTCATTCCTTATCAGTTAGTACAGTTACCAACTTTAGTTGGTGACAAAAGGTAAGTCATGGACATGTCATGACTACCATATCTTAGATAATATTTTATCTAAGATACCTTGTATTTAGCAATGTAGTATTTGCTTTAGTCATAGGTTTCCAGTTGGTATCAAAGTATATCCGACTGTAGGTGATAGTATATATAGTTTCTCATTGTAACTCATGTAATATGCTTGTAAGGGTCTTGTAATACTTTAAGTTGAGAAGTAATATATACAAGTACCTTGAAAATTATCTTTCTGTGTTCTAAGTTACTTAGTATATTATTATCAACTCTTAGAAGGGATTCGACATCATCAAACCGAGTGTGATTCAGTGAGCTTGAGAGAACTATACTTGTGTTGAGTGATAAAAACCGATCCTGTAATTGGTATCAGAGCTTCTTAGGCTCTTGATTATGAGATCTTACCATCCAAATCAACCTTTTCTTCACTCATTCTTTCACCACACTCAAAAATGGCCCTCAACCAAAAGTCTGAAGTTGGGATGGGGACAATGACCAAAGCACCTATCATCACCCCTGAAAACCTTAGATCATGGAGCAGACGAATTGAAGGCTTCATCAGATATCAAGATGGCAAAATGTGGCAATGTATCACCAATGATCCTTACAAACCAAAGGTTGTAGCACCAGGTGGAAATGATGCTATGATAGAGAAGGCTGTAGAAGATTACTCTGATGAAGACCGCAAAAAGCTGGACATTGATAGCAACGCATTGACTGTTCTGATGACTGCTATACCCAACTCCATTATGTTGGGTTTTGAGCATTGCAAGTCAGCCAAAGAACTATTTGATACCTTGTCCCAGATGTACTCTAGCTCAAATGACTCCAAGAAAGATTCACTGAATCAACAATTTGAAAACTTCACTTATATTATTGGAGAGACCCTTGGCCAACAATACTTCAGGTACATGGATCTTATTTCCTCCCTTCAGTCTGTGGGAATTTCCCTTGAGTTGAGAGATCTCTGAAGAAAATTCATGAGTGCACTCCCAAATGAGTGGACGTTCTATTGTGTCTCTATCAAAAGGACAGAAAATCTGAACTCCCTCACCATGACTGAACTATATGGCATCCTTGATGGATACCGTCTAGAGATGGAGAACAAGAGGGGCCACCAGATGAGCAGACCCTCAAGCCTTCTTTCTAGCAACGTTTTAATAGTTGTTGAAGGCTCAGGACCCCCCAACCTCAGCAGTACCTGACTTACTCCCAGCAGTCATCCTGCTCTTTTGGGCCATACATCATATTCCTTGAGACTCCAAGGTCTCAACAGGCTCAGCCAAGTTCCTTCCAAGACAATTGTGCCTTTGTCTCAGGAAATGGACATTCTAGTGACTTTCAGTATTGCTTTGATGATCTAGAATGTTTCAGCCTAGATGATGTCGAGTATGTGGACATTGTCCAACAGATGGCTCTGTTAACTTATAGAGCGAAGAAGTTCTTCAAGAGAACTAGAAGGCAGTTTCCCCAAAACCCAACTAACAACAAGTTTGGGTTTGACAAGACAAAGGCCAAATGTTACAACTGTAACCAACTTGGTCGTTTTGCAAGGGAATGCAAGGCTCCCAAATCAAATCCGGGAACCTCACAAGCCTCCACACATCCCTCTACACCTAAAGCCATCGGGAAGTTAACTGAAACAGCTGCTGTAGCTCAAGAAGTTGACTGGAGCTTCATGGTATAGGATGTGACTCCTGCTCAAGCATTGATGGCTGGAACTGATGACGACAAGGTATATGAACACCTTTGTACTCCAACTTGCATTGCTAAAGTTAAATTATATCAGGACTACAATATGAAAATTAATTCTGATATTGAGTCTTTAAATATCCTAAAATCTGATTTTAAAAGGACTGAATCTGACTATCAAAAGAAAATTGAAGAGTTAGAGAAAACTGTGTCCTTGTTAAAACATGAACATACCAATTAGAAGACTCAAATCAAAGATTTTGAACTTCGTCTTCATTGTTGGTCATCGAACACTCTTTGTCACCGCCTACTTCTAGCCACCACCGCTATCGCCAATCACCAATCAACATTGCCATATTTGATTAAGATGAAATTAACATACACCATTACTGTCACCATCATGCCCATCTTCTTTTCCCCCTTCACCACTTGCAATCCCCACCCCAACATCTCTTTCTCTCTCAAACCCTAATTTGTTCACACCTCTAATGTTCCTCAAAATCAGTTTGGTTATGGCGCCCCGATGATGGTTGGCAATTGAACAAACATTAAGGTGGAGCGGAGACGCTCGTTGATTTTGTGTCAGTGGTGAGTGGTGGTGCCCTGCGGGTAGCAGGTGGTTCGTGAAACATGAGGGGAAAGGGTACGGTCGGTTTTGCAACCACTGATTTTTGAAACACATTGGTGGGTGGTGGTTCCTAGGCGGCGGTGGTGGGCAGATGGTGGCGAAAATGGAGGGTTTAGTGGTGGTGGTGTGGCTGACGGTTAGGTTGGGTGGAGTTAGGTTTTAATTTTTGGTTTTAAAGTTAATTATGCATATGGTCCATTTAGTGTATTAAATAGTAAAATTGATCCCATAGATAGTAAAAGACTAAATTACCTTAAGTTTAACAAGAGTTAACATTGGACTTAAACTCGTTACAAATTAAAATCACAAGCCTATAAAGTAAGTATCCAAACCTGACGACAATGCTAAACCATAAGGATTATTTGTGTAATTAACTCAAACTTTTAAAATAAAATAGAAAATAGATATTTGGCGGAACTATAAACACATCAACTATATCCATACTTGCAAATAGTTGGTGTTTAGTCAAAGCTGATATAAAAATTTCTAAATATGAAGATTCTTACCGGTTATCAAGTATTTTGATCAGAATCCAATAGTTGATTAGTGGACACACTTAAATTCGTAAAAGCATCAACTTTTTTTTATTGTAAACCCTAGATTTTAGTTTAGGTTTGTCTCTTACTTTCTAATATTGGGTCACTTAACATTGGTCCTGTGTTATCATATATGCGGTTCTATGTAGCAACTTTTGATGTTTGTATTGTTCATATGTTTAAACTATTATACTAATGTTGTTGAGTTGGTGATGGTGACCTTTTGTTCATTAAGACGTTAGGGACAGTTTCCTTGATTTTCTAGGGTTGGATCCCAAATTTCTTTTTCAGGGGCTTTTTTTCTATTGTATATTTAATATGTATTCTCATGTGCACAATACTATGTTGTTGAGTTGATGATCATGACCTTTTGTTCATCTAAGACATTCTTGCATATTTTACTTGAAGCCCAAATTACTTATCTAAGGATTTTCCTTGATAATCATTAAATTTGTATTCTCACTATTAAATGTATAACGTGTTCCAAGGAGTTTATACCCTAACTTCTTATGGTTGTTCGTTTCTGTTAGTTAAATGATGATTGTTGCACTTGAGGTCCAATGTGTACTAGCATAAACCCTTTTATCTTTATTTTTGCATGATGGTGATGATATTAGGTCGTTGATGATCACTTTTATCTGAGATCGTTTTTAATACTAAATGATGTTTAGAATGGTTTTCACGTTTTCTCCGTTAATAAAGTCATTTTCTCAGTGAAAAGTCGTTACTATTCCTCATTGTTGTAAAATCATATAGAAGAAATGTAATTAGTTGTGTTGTTCAATGATAACAATTGTATCCTCAGCTGAAATAGAAATGTTTTTGTACTATGTGAGTAAGTTAAAGTTCGTCAGGTGATGATCATGAAAAATAAAACATGTTTATATCTATTGTTTTGGCCTGGCAGTTGTGACGACCTTCGCAGCTCTAAATTATAATGATGAACAATTGAGACTTGCAATATTGTTTGCATCCCATCCCTACATTTTAATTAATTACTCTGTATAATTTTACAATGATAAGGAATACTGAACTTTGCTTGCTTTTTGTTTTGGCCACCAAACTTTTAGCTATTTTATTACTACCACTTCAAAACGTGGCTCTTTATATGCGATGATTCTATTTACTCGACCACCATTATCTTTATTATAACTACTTATGTTCTTTGATTCATGTATATGTGTTTATCTCCTGTGGGCTCATGATTTGAAAATCATTGTTGTAATTATAAAAGATCTAGTGTTTATATTGTTTACCATGTCTTGTATTTTTATAAGTTGTACTTACGTGTAACATGATACCCTTGATCACACATCGAAAGAAAACCACCCTACTAGCATGCATGAGATTACTCTAGTTTTATTAAAAATGGACCGTCGCAAGCACGAACTAACCCCCTAGTTCAACTATACGTTAAAAACCATATAGATAAACCTTCGAGCATGGTGTACTATTAACTAATGCACACCGGCTCTTTTTTACTTTTTGTTTTCTTTTTCCATTATTTTATTATTTTTGTCTATTACTAGTTTTTTATTTTATTATTTTAATTAGTTTTGAAGTTATTTTGTATTTTCTATATAGCTTTTAAAATATGATGTTTTATAAAATTTCGAATATCACGTTGTGACATGCTTATTTTTATCTAAGTTTTGATGCAAATTTCAATCAAAATGGAGTTACACATAATAATGTACAGATCATCAAAGCACAAACGTACGAGTCGTTAAAGCTCTTTCAAGGTTTTGATTTTTTCATAGTATTATTTTTTGTTTGCCATCATGTTACAACTTTTAAAACACGATGTTTTATAAAATTTCGAGTTTGCGATGTGCCTATATGTATCTGACTAGTGGTTCTAAACGATTATTTAAACTTTTCAACGCTCATCTTTAAATAAACCGATGCAACATGTCTTTTTATGTACATTACCTATCGCAATGTGATATGTTCGAACACTAACTTGTTTTTTTTTGTTAAATACAATTTCTCCTGTATAGAGAAACAAATAATGTCCCTAGTCTAATAATTCACGTATTTACATGTGCAACAACTCCTTATCTATATAAGATTTATTTTCATTACGAGTGGCTAATTGTATCAACATCCTTACATCAACTTTTTGTAACTATTACCTTTTTTATATTAACTTTCTAATTATATAATGGCCTCGTCACAACACAAGGGTTTGTAACCGTTGATTTTATATAATGTTTCACAAGTTTTGTATTTCCTACTTTTAACGCACAAATTCACCATAACATTTCAAACTTATCATTTTAGACGATTTTATTCTCCCACTACAACACGATAGCTTTTAGCCTTTTACACTAACACGTTACAAAAACGAAGCAAATATACTAAAAGAGTATTTTATTTTAACTAGTGACAATAGTAAAGGAGGGACAAGAACGTAAATTCAGATCAACGAGGTATTAGGGTTTTCACCACCTCTCTATAAATACAAAGCAGTCCCATTGTTTCATTACCGTCTCCCTCACCAGCCCTATTTTTTCGATCCAAAACCTCCATTGTTGCACTTTAAAGGTTTCAAATACCTAAGCGTATTTCTCCATTTTATCAAAACACCTTTCAATTTCTTCTTTGATTTTGAGCAAATCGATATAAGTTGTATTCCTCTGTTTATAAGTTTCTGAGAGACGTTTACAGATTGTCTCATCAATTTGAAAACAAGAGGATAAAGTAAAGATGGCGAGATATCGTTTCAGTCGTCATTTTCTTCCATTGACGCTCTGATTGTTGCTCGTCCACAATCTTTTTTCAACGAATTCATGTAAATCAGTGATTTCTTTGATGTTCATTTTCTAATTTTGCTATTTTTATCAGTCAGTATCTTTTAATTGTGTTATTTCCTGATTGATTTCATTTTTTTATTTTCTTAGGATAAATGATTATTGTTTTTTTTACCATTGAGGTTAAATATAACCTAAAATGGTCAATGATCAAACCATACGTTACTGGTTCCTTCAAGAACCACATCAAGGTCTTACTGAGGATAATAATGTGATAGTAGTATATAATATCACACGTTAGTGGTTGATTCAAGACTTGCATTAAGGTCTTATATGTTAAATGAGGTTTACCAAATATAAAATTAGTATTGAAATAGAATAATGTACATTCTAAAGAAATTATATGATGTGAAATTGTACAAACTTAAAATAGAAAAATTAATCCTGGTAATCTTTTTCATGGTCATCAAAACTAAGGGTGTGTAATGGTTCAAACCAAAAATAGACCGAACCATTTTCAACTAATGATAGAAATATGGTCATGTTTGGCTGGGCTTTTGAAAAGTTCTTTTTGATTTTTTAAGAGGTAAAAAGATAAAAATACTCCTTCAGAAGTTATATATTGTAACTTCTAGTGACTTTTGAAGGGGTATTTTTGTTTTTTTACACTAAAAATTAAAAAGAGCTTTTGAAATGGAATCCCAAACACCCACAATATATAGCGTAAGAGCTGTTAGTGGACCATTTAAAGGTGGGTTGGTCTTGTTTGGTTTGGGTTGGATTGGATTGAAAGGACCATTTAAAGATGGGTAGGTCTTGTTTGGTTTGGGTTGGGTTGGATTGAAAATAGATATGGTTGACTAGGTTATAGACCAGTATATTACACGGGATTATATAAAAAATTATATAATTATATAATGTGTACATAAGTTTACGTAAATGGGATATTTATTCTGTACAACAATAAAAAACATAAAATACAATTACAAATCATAAATTTTAAAATTCTTGTACATGATATTTGTTACTTAGTTTGTAATTTACCCTAGTTTGTAATTTACCATATTTATCAATTAATAATAGCTGAAAATACATCTTAATATTTTACCTAGACAATGAGACATACAGTGGACCATGTGTAATAACTGTTTGTTTCAAAACAAACCAACTCCACATAAAATATAGAAATATAAAATGATATTTTAATATAAGATATCATTAAAACCGTGACAAACTGCTATCGTTATTGTTGTATCATAATAGGTTCATGATTTAAAAGAATTTTAAAAACACATGATTATCAAACATTAAAATTACAAAAATACATTCTCATTATTCACACATTGAAAAGAAGAATTTCACTATGAATATTGAAAAAGAATAATAATTAGTGATTACAGTAATAATTTCCATAAATTACAAAAATAAAAAATAAAAAATTACATTAAGTAGAAGACCAGTAAAATTAGAGCAAGTCAAACTACTTTGAGGCCCAAATGGTTTATGAGAGGCTAGAGGTTTACATAGATTTTCTTGTATGTATAAATCATAACACTATAATTTGAAAATCATCACAATCAAATTATGGGGATAATAGAATGCTGAAATGTAAAAAAAAACCTCTTTAACAGGAGAGAATCATACACCTATATAGAAATAAAAGATCTAACTATGGTAAAAATGAAAAGAGTATCATACAATTTTATACAATTATTAGCTTGTATGGTTGGTACTTAGTACATATGCTATTAACTTACAAGCACCTATTGATGTCACAAATGCATCTAACAACCACCTCTAATTAAGTATCTACAATTATGATTCGGTTCTTCTAATCATTTTTACTTGACTGAAAAACAGACCGTTTGCACTTCGCATAATCTCCTCACTCTTTTTTTAATTTATCATTTCCAATATTCCCCCTCCATCACTGCCACCGGCTCCTCCACCGCTTGTTCTAACTGATGGTTGACCGGTGAATATATGTTGTTGCATCATAAGAAGTATAAAAAATTAAAATTATAAACCATGTATTACTTGAAGTCCACCTCCTGCATATAAATGTCATCTGCATATAAACATCGTTGTATCAGGAAGTATAAAAAATCAAAATTATAAACCATGTATTACTTGAAGTCCAAATCACCTTTCTTGATGCATAAATCACCAATAGTTAGCTTCTCTTCTTCAGGAATGTAATGTAAAGCATTTAAGATTATTTAGCACATAAGCATGTGAAGATCAAAAAGTGAAAGCAACATTCTCTTCTTGGAGGTAAATGTTGTACTTTCAATGATTCAGATTGTTCAGAGTTTTGACCTGAAGTTGTTATTTGTAAAGCCCCGTTCCCGGGACGCTTACAGTTGGTCATTCATCGCACATAAAACATATAATTACATTTGCCTCATGAAAATATTGCAGCGGAATTATCAAAATGGACATCTCATTACGTTATAAAAGCTTTTGCCAAATAATACATCGTTAATCAGTTACAAATATATTATTGCATTACATCACAAGAGCCCTATACAAATGGATGCCATCAAAAAGAGCTGAGTAGCCACCTCGTGCCATCCTCAGCAATCATTACCTGCCAACTGGAAAACATATAAAAGTCAGCGTTGCTGAGTGAGTTCTAGTTTTATAATAAAACATACTTTACTTTCATTAAAACCTTTCATTTTCTCATGTGATCATACGTCATACGTATACACAGATAATATCATTATTATCTTCATCATTCATTCATACTGAAACGTTTAGATTCTTTAATCATTACAACCTTTCCTTTTTCTATCAACTATAAACATTACCCTTCTATTCATGATACTGGACCTAGGCCTATCATAGACCTTCTATATCGGTGCACCGCACCTCATGGCCCCAACACCTAGGATAAAGTTTAGGTGTACTATGCAATACCTTTCTGTTCATGGTTCTGGACCTAAGCCTCATGGTCACAGTACCTAAGGTATGAAGATGTGAGTACCATTGCCATATGCAATACCTTTCTGTTCATGGTTCTGGACCTAGGCCTATCATAGACCTTCTATAACGGTGCGTTGCACCTCATGGTCACAGTACCTAAGGTATGCAGCAATAGTTCTATACAAATGGTCAATCACAAAGAAAGACCCTGATGCATACCATGCTTGCAAGACTTTCTTTACTTTCATTACTCATTAATGCATGCACTCTTACTTCATGTTCCTCCTTTCTTTATCTTTCACTTTACGTTACATGATACTTCATTTTATTCGTTAACACGACACGTAAAGCCACAAGAAAGATAACATACATCATAATAAGGAACATATCATACACAGACATCATCATCATACAGGGCAACATCATACATACATAACATGCATAAACATGCAACATCATCATCATCATGCCCAACATGCTCTCTACGGTCATAACAGTCATCTCTCATGCTCTTACGGGAACCTTTACGTCAAAGCTTACATCTGCACTTTCCCCCGAAAGTCAGAAGTCGAACTACACTTTCCTTCGAGTGCAACAACCCTATTCAGGCGTATGGACACTCTTCAGTCGCATGGCCTCCATGCGACTGAACATCATGCGATTGGACTCATGCGGATGAACATCTATGCGAATGAACATTCAGTCGTGCGTATGAACCTCATGCGGATGGAACTAATGCGAATGGGCACCTATGCGACTGACCTCATGCGAATGGACTCATGCGACTAAGCACCCATGCGACTGGACCCTCAGTCGTATGACTCCCCATGCGACTGGACTCTCAATCGTGCGAATGAACACTTAGTCGTACGATTGAACCCTCAATCGTGCGAATGAATCCCAATCGTGCGAATGAACCTCAATCGCCTCTCAATCGGCCGTATGGCCTTCATTCTGTCGCATAGCCCTAGCTGATGCAGAATGGAGTTCATCCCGAACCCAATCTGCCATTTTCGGCCTCCAAGCTCATCCAAACCCATTCTAAGCCTAAATCAACCATCTTAGACCTTAGGAATGCATACCACAACACCATACAAGCACACACAAGCCCGGAAACAAACTCTAAACGCATCACACGCAACACACTCAAATGGGTCAAACTCATACACATACAAAAACGGGTTTTTGATGCTTTCCAGCCTCAAAATCAGTTGAAAACAAGTAAAAGTGGGGTCCTAGAACTCACACAAACGAGCACAACGACAAGGGCTTCGATTTGGCTTGCTACACGACGATTTTGGCCACCCGAACCGACCCGAACCAACACTTTTCCTCTTTTCTTCTTCTTTCTCTCTTCTCCTCTCTTTGATGGCTAATTTGTGAGTGTGGGGGAGAGGGTAAGGGCCGCCCTCTCCCTTATATACTCCCACTCACCCGACTTTCTTTCGTTGGAGAGTTTGGTCCCTCGACTTTGGAGTTTATTTCTTTTTCTTCCTTCGTCGGCTTCAAAATAATAAATAACCGGGTGTTACATTATTGACATTGCATCTAAGATTAGTTCCACACTTAGAGAAGCTACCTTCTGATTAGCATGATTCAGTATATCTCCTTTCCCACCATTGTCCTTAATGCCTAGACAAACATCATTCTAGTTGCATGACAAAAACATGTTTTCTACCTGTTGAGACCAGAAAAAAAGTTCAATGTTATGTCACTACAAAATACTCAAATTCAAGTGATCGTGCATTAAACCACACCTCTTTCAACTGTTCAGAGGAGAAGATAAAGGACATGACTTTTCACATTAGTTAGCATCCTTTAAAAAGATGCATAGCAGAGCGTATGATAACCAAGTCATAGAATAATAAAAGACCAAAGCATTCTAAATCTTAACGAAAAACAGATAAACACCTTAATATTATTTGCCTACTCTGTTCCTTTTAATTTTGATCCATATAACAAAATACCTGCAATCAAAGACTTCCGAGCCACTTAACCATAATTAGGAACAACAATACGGAACAACGTATTTTGAACAAAATAGAGTTTTTGAGGGTTATTACTTATTAATCTAACTAATGAAACAATTCGTTAATGCTGTCTTACTGAATTCACTTGTTGAATAGCAGAAACTGTCAGCTTAACCAAGTCATCTTTGTTCAAGACAAAATTTTCTGAAAGCAATGTCAACATATTATCCAGCATATCCATAAGTCTAGAATATACTTCACTAAATGATCTACAAGCAAAACATAAACTTAAATCAATAAACTGAACTTGCACCAAACATTCAAGAATCTCAATAATCACTTAGTTATTAAGTTTGCTTATTTACAAGTAATCTTAACACTTACTTATTTGCACCATTCATAGTTATATCCTCCAACCCAATGCAAATCACATTAACCTACTTCTCAACATTCCCTTCTTCTCCATGTTTACCCTTATTAACATCTAAATCATTTTCACCTTCTTCCAGTTTCCTTCCTAATTCTCACTATCAGCATTACCACCACTTATATCCACTTATATCACTACCAGTATTAGAAACCCATACGCAACAATAAATACTCAAATTCTTCGATTGGCGATCTTCAATCAGACTTACAATCATAGCAGCGATCAAGAGCGGAAGTAAAGAATTCATAATGCCTATACAACATAAAAAGAATGTAACTTTTTTCAAGAAAATAACATCACCAACACAAAAACCACCTACCATAAGATCTTATATCAACTTGTTTTAGCTAGTCAAATAATCTTTGAAAACCAACATGGCAAGCAAAGCTGAACAATTGCATAAACTAATTGATTAAAATTTCATGAAATCAGTTGTTTCTAAGGAAAACATATCGAATGACAAAGTAATATCTAATTAGAAATACATAAAAAACACATACAACAGATATTCAAATTGACCCATACTTCATTGTTAGTTTGATGTAAGTCGAAGAAAGAATCTGTGATGGAAATCCTAAGCAAAAATCACGAAATTAAACTTGTATTTAACCGTATGAGATGAAGATATCGAACACATAGTCAATTGTAACACCCGGAAATTTCCTTTGTAGCCGACGAGAGAAGAAAAAGAAATAAAGTCCAAAGTCGAGGGACCAAACCCGCCAACGAGAGAAACTTTGATGCAAGGGAGTATAAAAGGGAGGAGGCACTCCCATTCTCCCCATTTTTCAGCCAAGGGAGGAGAAGAGGGAAAGAAGAGAAAAGAGAAGAAGTGTTGGCCCGGGTTGGTTCGAGTAGCCAAAATCGACGTGGAGCGAGTCAAATCGAAGCTTTACTCGACGGGATCGTTAAGGTGAGTTCTAGGACCCCTCTTTTACATGTTTTCAACTGATTTTGGGGCTGGAACACGTCCAAAAACCTATTTTCGAGTTTTTGGGTGAAAACCCGTTTGGATGTATGTATGTATGTGTATGATGCGTTAGAGGCTCGATTTCTTGCTTGGTTATGCTTGTATGAGGTCATGGTATGTTTCTCTAACCTTTAGAAGGGCTGATTTGAGCTTAAAAGAGGTTTGAAAGGGGTTGAAGGTCGAAAACCCGCGGCTGCAGTCGACCTAACTGCACTCTGCACCAGCTAGGGCTAGGCGACCGACTGGAGGGCGACTGGAGGCCATTCGGCCGATTGAAGTGCGACTGAGGTCCATACGCACGTTTGCTATGCGACTGAGGTCCATACGCATGATGGTCCTGCGATTAGAGTTCATGTGCTTGGGAGTCATGCGATTGAGAGATGGTGCGACTGAGGTTCATTCGCACGGAGGTTATGCGACTGAAGTCCATGCGCCTGGATGCCATGCGACTGAGGTTCATTCGCATGAAGAGTATGCGACTGAAGCCCATACGCCTGAAGTCATGCGACTGGAGGCCATACGCATGAAAACTATGCGACTGGGAGTCCATTCGCATAGAGGTCCATTCGCCCATAGTCCATTCGCATAGGGTCCATTCGCATAGATGCCCATTCGCCTAAGTGTTCAGAAATGATAACCGAGATGGAATTACTCGACGATGTGAAGGGCATGGACGGTATGAGGTAACGTAGGATGATGAGCTTATGATGTGGATGTTGATGGAGATGATAATGATATGTATGATGTTATGTGTTGCGTTAGGTACGACGGTACGTGTGTTGCATCGTATGTATGATGTGCGTAATGTGATGTATGATTTGATGCGTATGTATGACGATGCCGTATGTTTACGTTTATGTTTATGTTCCTTGTTTGGTATGTTTATCTTTCTATGGCTTTGCGTTGAACGTTAATGAAATGAAAGTATTATGTAATGTAAAGCGAAAGATAAAGAAAAGAGGAACGTAATGAATGAATGCATGCATTAACGAATGAATGAAATCGTGTGAGGTATGTATGTGAAGCGAAGTGAAGTGCACGGCTCTAATGCCTTAGGCTCAACCGTGAGAGGTTCAACTAGTCTATAGTGTGCACGCAAGGGTTCCAGTCTTTGTGGCTGACCTTCGGTGATGTACCCACTTCGGTGGGGGTGATGTACCCACTTCGGTGGGGGTGATGTACCCATTTTGGTGGGGGTGATGTACCCACTTCGGTGGGGGTGATGTACCCACTTCGGTGGGGGTGTAGTACCCATAATGCTGGGGGTGTAATGTATGATGGTTACCCGGGTTACGCATAACTCCGGGGGTGTAGCATGAAGCCATGCATATGTATGAGGTGAGCAGCCCGGTCGTTGCAAAAGACTCGAGTACGCGCTATCGTGATGTTGCCTTGGGGTGAGCAACCTTGTTGTTGCAAAAGACTCGGATAGCTTGCTATCGTGATGGGCAATAAGGTGAGCAACCCTAGGGGTGCAAAAGACTCAGATAGCGTACATTCACTGAGATGGCTAATGAGGTGAGCGACTTGGTGTTGCAACAGCCTCGGATGGAGTTCAATTCCTGTGATTGACTCGTATGGGATCTTTGTCGCGTATCCCGGTGTTGTGTCAGTCTTCGGACATGAGTCGGGGGCTTGTGAGCAGGTCCCGGCACAACATCAGCTTTCGAGCATGAGTCGGGGATATTGCATAAGACAAGATTCGAGAAAGGAAGGGTAATGAGTAAAGAGATGAATGAGAGAATGAATGTATGAAATGAACGTTAACGAATGATCCTAATAATGTATGAAACGGGATCCTTGTCATTCGACTTCAGTAATCGTGGCTGTGTGCCATGAAGAGGGTAAAGTCTGACAGGATCTAGAAAGAAGTGAAAGATAATGATGAATGTAACGAACGTAATGATGAAGATAATAATGTTATTATCTGTATGTACGTATGATGTGTGAACGCATGTATGTAACGGATGTTTTTATAAAGAAAGTAAAGAACGGTTTTATGAAAGTAAAGTATGTTTTATTATAAAACTAGAACTCACTCAGCAACGCTGACTTTGATGTGTTTCCAGTTGGCAGGTATGTTGCTGAGGATGGCATGAGGCGGCTACTCAGCGTATTTTAGATGGCATCTTTATGTTTAATGCTTTTGTAATAAATGTGTCATGATATTGTTAGAAAGACGATTGTACTATTGTGCAGAAGTATTTTGATGGAATGAAATGGTGTTTTTAAATGTTTCCGCTGCAACTATTTATGAAAGGAAAAATGTAATGTATGTTTTATGTGCGATGAATGACCAACTGTAAGCGTCCCGGGAACGGGGCCTTACAAGTTGGTATCAGAGCCAAAGTTTAAGTGAATTGGGTAAATATTTTCAAAAACCTAATCTTAAACTGAGAATGGGACGGAAAGGGAATGGGATGCCAACCTGAGTAGCTGCGTGCCATCATGTATGTTTTTGTAAAGTTAACCGGTTTTACGTGCGCATGTTATATGGTTTATGTGTTGCTGGTAGATTTAGATACTGATGTAGTCAGGATAGGTAATGCTTGGAGTATGAAGAGTAAAGTAAGTGGCTAATCACAACTGGCCACTGTAATTAGGGACTTACTATACTTGACATAAACTGAGCTGTTCCTTGAATGACTGTGTTAGTGTTTGAATCTTTCAGTGTGTTTAGAGAATGGCTGGTGGAAGATCTTCGAAAGCTTCTCGTGGTGGAGGTGACGGTGGACGTGGTGCTGAACCACGGGTCACGAGAGGAAGGGCAAGGGCCGAAAGGGTAGTTCACGAAGAACATGTGACCCCTCATCTTGAGGGCGGTGACGAGAATGCTAATCAGAGGGCCTCGATGAGAGAGGCGGTCGTGGAAGAAGTGCATCAGGTCATGCAGACGATCCTACCGTCTGTGGTGACTGAAGTTATAAAGGCTGTTAAAGATGAGGAGAGAAGGGAAAGGGGAAGACATTCGGGCGAAAGGAGACGACCCGGGACTGAAACGGTTCTCTCCGATGACGAAGAGGAAGAAGAAGAGGAAGAGCCTACGCCGGAGGCGGCACGAGGCTGTAACTATGGGGCGTTTCAGCGATGCAAGCCCCCTACTTTTGATGGTAATGGTACTGCTGCTACTGCTCACCGATGGGTGAGGGAGATGGAAGCTGTTTTAAATATCAGCGAGTGCCGAGAAGATCTGAAAGTAAAGTTTGCTACCCACTCTTTCGTGGACTCAGCTTTATGCTGGTGGGACAACATAGTCCAAGTTGAGGGAAGCAGAGCTATCGGAAGGATGAGATGGCCAGAGTTGAAGAGGCTGGTGATTGAGGAGTTCTGTCCTCACCGTGAGATGGATAAAGTTGAAAGAGAGTTCCTGCAGCTGGAGGCGGGAACAATGACGCATCAGCAATACACCACCAAGTTCAACGAAATGGCACGACTGGTGCCGGATCAGGTGACACCTCTTTCGCGAAAGATCAAGAGGTACATTCATGGCTTGCCAGCGGACATTCGTAGGCACATGATTGCTGCCCGACCGAGCACGTTTAGGTCGGCGGTTGATTTAGCGGGAAGATTATACGATGAAAGATTGATGGTGGTGACAGAAGGTAGCAAGAAAGGAGATGGTGATTGGGATTGGAACGGGAAGCGATTGGGACGCGACGGAGCCGCTCCAAGTAACAAAGGTGCACGGGTGGATGACCAGCGAGTGGTCATGGATGATGTGGGTTCGGAAAGGTGTGACAAGTGTGGACACAGGCACCCCGGGGAATGTAGATTGGGGACTGATGCCTGCTTTCGTTGTGGAAGGACCGGACATGTAGCGAAGAACTGCGGTATGGGGAAGTGTTATTCTTGTGGTGAGGAAGGTCATAAGAGCAGGGACTGTAAGAAGCAAAGGGCTGGAGGCTCGGGAGTGAAGAAGATCGGAGGAAGCTAGGACGGACTTCGATGTTATGTCAGGTATGTTCCTAGTAAATAGATTCTTGGCTTGTGTTATTTAATGTTGGCGTTAGTAAAAGTTTTATTCCTGCTGCTTTCTGTGCTAAATTGCCTGTTAGTGGTAAGAATATAAATACGCCATTCGATGTAGCCCTAAGAGTGGATTGTTTGACGGACTACGGAGCGAACACTATGTGTTGCAAAAAGATGATACGGTTGATAGTGCTTGAGGGGATCATGGTGATGGCTTAAGGTGATTGAGTCACGACGATTCCGAAGGTGATTTCGATGGCAATGGCGGGAAGGTGCACGAAGCGTGACATGATGGAGTAAGTGAGTAGATGCCTTACTTGTCTACAAGTGAAGGCCGAGCACCAAACGACGTTTGGGAAATATTGAGGCGACTGAGGCTACGACTGAGAAGCTCGAAGGGATCAAAGCCCTGGGGGAAAGCAGTCCGAGACAAACCAGAGGTCGTATGTTGATAAACGACGTAGACCGATTGAACTCTAGGTGGGAGACTGGAGAATAGATGAGACAGAATTGCTTGCGACGGTTTAAGGAATGATAGGTTTCGGGGACGAAACTCATTTAAGGAGGGTGGACTTGTAACACCCGGAAATTTCCTTTGTAGCCGACGAGAGAAGAAAAAGAAATAAAGTCCAAAGTCGAGGGACCAAACCCGCCAACGAGAGAAACTTTGATGCAAGGGAGTATAAAAGGGAGGAGGCACTCCCAATATCCCCATTTTTCAGCCAAGGGAGGAGAAGAGGGAAAGAAGAGAAAAGAGAAGAAGTGTTGGCCCGGGTTGGTTCGAGTAGCCAAAATCGACGTGGAGCGAGTCAAATCGAAGCTTTACTCGACGGGATCGTTAAGGTGAGTTCTAGGACCCCTCTTTTACATGTTTTCAACTGATTTTGGGGCTGGAACACGTCCAAAAACCTATTTTCGAGTTTTTGGGTGAAAACCCGTTTGGATGTATGTATGTATGTGTATGATGCCTTAGAGGCTCGATTTCTTGCTTGGTTATGCTTGTATGAGGTCATGGTATGTTTCTCTAACCTTTAGAAGGGCTGATTTGAGCTTAAAAGAGGTTTGAAAGGGGTTGAAGGTCGAAAACCCGCGGCTGCAGTCGACCTAACTGCACTCTGCACCAGCTAGGGCTAGGCGACCGACTGGAGGGCGACTGGAGGCCATTCGGCCGATTGAAGTGCGACTGAGGTCCATACGCACGTTTGCTATGCGACTGAGGTCCATACGCATGATGGTCCTGCGATTAGAGTTCATGTGCTTGGGAGTCATGCGATTGAGAGATGGTGCGACTGAGGTTCATTCGCACGGAGGTTATGCGACTGAAGTCCATGCGCCTGGATGCCATGCGACTGAGGTTCATTCGCATGAAGAGTATGCGACTGAAGCCCATACGCCTGAAGTCATGCGACTGGAGGCCATACGCATGAAAACTATGCGACTGGGAGTCCATTCGCATAGAGGTCCATTCGCCCATAGTCCATTCGCATAGGGTCCATTCGCATAGATGCCCATTCGCCTAAGTGTTCAGAAATGATAACCGAGATGGAATTACTCGACGATGTGAAGGGCATGGACGGTATGAGGTAACGTAGGATGATGAGCTTATGATGTGGATGTTGATGGAGATGATAATGATATGTATGATGTTATGTGTTGCGTTAGGTACGACGGTACGTGTGTTGCATCGTATGTATGATGTGCGTAATGTGATGTATGATTTGATGCGTATGTATGACGATGCCGTATGTTTACGTTTATGTTTATGTTCCTTGTTTGGTATGTTTATCTTTCTATGGCTTTGCGTTGAACGTTAATGAAATGAAAGTATTATGTAATGTAAAGCGAAAGATAAAGAAAAGAGGAACGTAATGAATGAATGCATGCATTAACGAATGAATGAAATCGTGTGAGGTATGTATGTGAAGCGAAGTGAAGTGCACGGCTCTAATGCCTTAGGCTCAACCGTGAGAGGTTCAACTAGTCTATAGTGTGCACGCAAGGGTTCCAGTCTTTGTGGCTGACCTTCGGTGATGTACCCACTTCGGTGGGGGTGATGTACCCACTTCGGTGGGGGTGATGTACCCATTTTGGTGGGGGTGATGTACCCACTTCGGTGGGGGTGATGTACCCACTTCGGTGGGGGTGTAGTACCCATAATGCTGGGGGTGTAATGTATGATGGTTACCCGGGTTACGCATAACTCCGGGGGTGTAGCATGAAGCCATGCATATGTATGAGGTGAGCAGCCCGGTCGTTGCAAAAGACTCGAGTACGCGCTATCGTGATGTTGCCTTGGGGTGAGCAACCTTGTTGTTGCAAAAGACTCGGATAGCTTGCTATCGTGATGGGCAATAAGGTGAGCAACCCTAGGGGTGCAAAAGACTCAGATAGCGTACATTCACTGAGATGGCTAATGAGGTGAGCGACTTGGTGTTGCAACAGCCTCGGATGGAGTTCAATTCCTGTGATTGACTCGTATGGGATCTTTGTCGCGTATCCCGGTGTTGTGTCAGTCTTCGGACATGAGTCGGGGGCTTGTGAGCAGGTCCCGGCACAACATCAGCTTTCGAGCATGAGTCGGGGATATTGCATAAGACAAGATTCGAGAAAGGAAGGGTAATGAGTAAAGAGATGAATGAGAGAATGAATGTATGAAATGAACGTTAACGAATGATCCTAATAATGTATGAAACGGGATCCTTGTCATTCGACTTCAGTAATCGTGGCTGTGTGCCATGAAGAGGGTAAAGTCTGACAGGATCTAGAAAGAAGTGAAAGATAATGATGAATGTAACGAACGTAATGATGAAGATAATAATGTTATTATCTGTATGTACGTATGATGTGTGAACGCATGTATGTAACGGATGTTTTTATAAAGAAAGTAAAGAACGGTTTTATGAAAGTAAAGTATGTTTTATTATAAAACTAGAACTCACTCAGCAACGCTGACTTTGATGTGTTTCCAGTTGGCAGGTATGTTGCTGAGGATGGCATGAGGCGGCTACTCAGCGTATTTTAGATGGCATCTTTATGTTTAATGCTTTTGTAATAAATGTGTCATGATATTGTTAGAAAGACGATTGTACTATTGTGCAGAAGTATTTTGATGGAATGAAATGGTGTTTTTAAATGTTTCCGCTGCAACTATTTATGAAAGGAAAAATGTAATGTATGTTTTATGTGCGATGAATGACCAACTGTAAGCGTCCCGGGAACGGGGCCTTACATCAAAAGATGATGAAATTTGACTAACTTACCTACTGGGAGGAAGCTTTACCAAAATTCAAAAAAGCATATGGTGAACAGGTTTAATCAGGTTTCAATCGTGGGTTAAACGGGTTTCCGATATAATCGTTTGAAGATGAAAGTAGGGATTTTGTGAAACTAACCTAGGGTTTCGGTGGTTTGTTGAAAGAGCGTGATGAATATCATGCTGGTCATCTGCATAAGGGTTATTAGACCCACCCGAGAGGAATGGAAGATGGGCGGGAAAATGGTGGGGGAGAGCGGATGTACGGATGACACGTGGCATTAAGTGTAAAGGATTATTAGTATAGATTTTGTGGGTTGAAAGGCGCGTATTTGTGTGACTAATAAATAAAATAACATGTCACTTTAACACACTAAAACAATAGTGTCATGACATCATGTTCTCGTAAGTATCTAATAAACTAGTTTTTTAACTTAACGTTTAGTATGTTTAGTTTTTTTTAGTTTTAAAAAGATTTCTTTTAACATATCATATTATGAGGTTATAATTTTATATCAGTTTTGATTTTTAATAATCATTTTGTTAATTTTTTTGTTAAATTAGTTGATAGTTTGATTAGTTCACATTTAAGACTCATATAACTTATTAAGAATATCAAATAGAGCGAGGACTATATGTGTAATTGTTTAAAATATTTAACAAATAAAATTAAAAAAAAAGCTAAACCCTTCACCACATCACCCTCTAATAGTTGGAGGCTCCATTTCTTCTATGTTGTTGCTAGTGACTTGCTACCATTAGTTTACCCACCACCACTATAGAATTAAACCTTACCACCTTCTCACCTTCTCCATAAAGTCTTTAGCTACCACAACATTTATCACTGAACGATGTTTATTGTTGAAACACCTAACAATCAAAGATGATCTTTAAAATTCGATTGTCAGTGGTTATAGTTTGCAGTATGGGTTGGTAAAGACTACATAAACAAATTTCATTTACATCTATCCAATTATAGTTTATACCCACATAAAAGAATTTCATAAAAAATCAAGTAGAGTGAAGTATTGTTTTCAGATCTAAACTACTATTTGGAGAGAAAGAGGAGGGGAAGAAAATAAAGCAAGCTTAACGTTTGTTATGTTGTGTGACATTAGTTGTGGTTGTCCAACGACAGTGACGACCACTGTCTACAAGGTGGAGATGGCAGGTTAGACATATGTAAATGGACTAAATCCATATTTGGTCACCGTGTAACATGTTTAGTTGGTTCAGTCTTGATTTAGGTAAGTAAGAGATAATAAACCAAATGAAAGTAATAAACCAACAAAGCTTATGTCTTGTCGGATGATAATGAGATGGTTATGGTAAATGATAATCTCTATCAATATTCAGTTATAAAAATCACGTCTCATGCCCATTTTAATGTTTATGGACATTTGTTTAGTAATTACCCATCAGTTATTAGACATACCGCATACCTACGGGTTTTGGGAATTGTGGTTAAAAATATGTATTAGGGTGGGCTTGATGGGAAGCGGGCGGTACCTTGGGTACCAGCGAGTACCACAGGTATGTTGTCACGTGTTTCTCAGGTATTTCCAACGGTTAAGGTGATTGGTTTCACATATTTGTTAATGGAATCTCTATCAATATTCAGTTATAAAAATCACGTCTCATGCCCATTTTAATGTTTATGGACATTTGTTTAGTAATTACCCATCAGTTATTAGACATACCGCATACCTACGGGTTTTGGGAATTATGGTTAAAAATATGTATTAGGGTGGGCTTGATGGGAAGCGGGCGGTACCTTGGGTACCAGCGAGTACCACAGGTATGTCGTCACGTGTTTCTTAGGTATTTCCAACGGTTAAGGTGATTGGTTTCACATATTTGTTAATGGAATCTCTATCAATATTCAGTTATAAAAATCACGTCTCATGCCCATTTTAATGTTTATGGACATTTGTTTAGTAATTACCCATCAGTTATTAGACATACCGCATACCTACGGGGTTTGGGAATTGTGGTTAAAAATATGTATTAGGGTGGGCTTGATGGGAAGCGGGCGGTACCTTGGGTACCAGCGAGTACCACAGGTATGTCGTCACGTGTTTCTCAGGTATTTCCAACGGTTAAGGTGATTGGTTTCACATATTTGTTAATGGAATCTTATGAACTTTAAAAGATTGTGTAAGGGTAGTATTAGGTTTAAAAGATTGTCTTATTTCTGGAATATTTTTTGGTAAAATGATATGACTTTCTTTTATTGGCTATGGTAAATGGTAGTTTCATTTTTTGTTGTGATTGCAACTCTTATATAGCTTCATGTCTGTAACAACAACAAATTAATATAAGGTATAACATAAAAAGTTATATAGGTTCCATAAGATAAGTTACTATTTCATAACATATAAAACATAAGAAGCAAATTACAAATTATGTCTTTTAAGAATCTGTCTACTTGCAGATTATTTCTTTTAAGATAAAAAAATTATACTACTGTCTTGATTTGAAAATTTTGTACAAACTGTGTCATTTCGACTAATCCCCACCCAAAAATCCTGTGACGTCATATCATGTGCCCTTCACGTAAGGGGTATTTTTATTTTTTCACCTATTAATGCTTATTTATCTTTAATTTCATATATTATTGTTATTGTACAGTTATAAATAGAAAAATATGAGAAACCCACCCCACCCCACCCCACCAAGCTTCTTCACTCTCCAAATCTTCATCAACTTATATTTTCTAGCATTTTATCACTTCCACCACTCATATTTGACAAGATCACCACCTTAAAGCCAAACATGTAATGTAACAATAAGACTTTCCAATCAAACCTACTCCATCACTCATCATCTACCTCTGTTAAATTACCCTAACAAATAAACCCACTCAAACATAGAGGGGATGGGCTGTTTATGGTTCTGACCATTCACCACCCCTTCAATTCCTTCGTTAAAGGGTGGATGGGTTGGGTTGTTTTACTATAGCAACAACAATCATCATTATCGTCCTTGTTGTCGTGTATTAGTTAAAAACGAATCAAGCGAATAAAGACTAATTAATAAATAATATACTTTATTAATGTATAAAATCTAATTAACTTACAAAATTATCCTTTAAGGATAAAAAGACTAAAATGGTCTCATGCGTTGTGCACATATGAAAAACTTAACATCAGTTAAAGAAAATGACACAATTTGTGCCCAATTTTCAAAAATACATTTTGTATAACTTTTTATCTTTAAAGACAGAATTTGTAAGCTAACCTATTTTCAAAGGTCATAATCTATATAAATAATATATAAATAATATCATCATATACAAGTCCTAAAACATAATGAAATTATTAGAATAAAACATTACTAGAAAACAATATAGAAAAAACAATGTTAAAAGCTAATTCTTTCGAGTATGTGGTTTGGCCTACATGGTTTTGTGTAACCAGTGGGTATCACCTAATACCGCATCCATACTTGAACCCATGAAATTTTTATCAGTCTCATACTTTAATACTTGTTTTGAATGTTTCTAGCTTTGAGTATTTTCATTGGGCTTCGGATTTTTTAATTAATTATCAAATCAATTTAAAGATTAACAAGCCTTGATGAGTAGGAAACAATGACAACAAAGAAACAAGTTTTAGACGAGATTAAGAAATTGAATGTTTCAATCTCGAACTACAATTATGAAAAGTAGCATAACAACTACTTAGTTGGTTGATTAGGTCAACGGTACACATGGATGTAAAAATCCTCGAACAATGAAATTTGGTTTGCTATTAATGAGATCAGAATTACTTTCTTTAGATTTGAGACGTTTACATTAGGTGATACATGTCTGACTACTCGAATACATATATAATATGTAGTATTTTTAAAGTTGTTATAAACGTAAAATCATTAACAATATAAAACTGTTAGAAATATGATTGGGTATCAAGTCAATTTTTAGGATGATTAAAATCAATTTTCTAATACCAATTCGAATAAATAAATTATAGTAACATAAGATTATGTATGAATATATAAGGTATTCTACGTGTGATGGATAAAAGTATGGACTCAAGACCTCAATGTACAGTTATCAAAAGCATGAACCTTTCACCAATTCATGTAAGTTGGTGACTTTACAGAGTAGCAACGGAAAGGTGGTCCAGCTTTATGGTAAAGTACATCAGATTAAGGCATATATCTAAAAGTCTTCGAAAGAAATCTGTCTTCACTCTTTGGCTTCGGAAGACTTTGTCTTTGAAGCTTCGGAAGACTTCACTTTTGGCTTCGGAAGATGTTGGTCTTGGCTTCAGAAGATTTTACACTTAGAATATTTCTAGCGCATGGTGTAAAACTTCCGAAGCATTTCTACTTCTGTTCTTTAGTGCATGCATGCAGAGAGACTTTGGATGTTTTGGCTGCATCAGACTTATAGAAATCCTTACAAACTCCCTCTAGGCTGATGCTACCAAAACATTTAGATGATCTTCAGATGTTTTTAGTCTTCAGGATGATGATGACCATACCCTTCTTCATCAGATGGTCAGGATCACTCAGACTCTCATAATATCTTCTTATCTCAAAGAAATCATGCAGAGGTAAGTTGATTATGTCTTGCCATGTATAGACATTCTCAACACCTTGATCTCTGATTACATGCCATCTTTCTGGATTAGTAGTGAAGGTCCATGATAAGATGGATGTCTCAGCTGCAAGAGGAGCCACTTGAATTGGAGTTGATTGGGCTGCCTCTTCATGCACTTCCTCAGGTTGATCTGACTTAGCCTGAGGTGTAGAGGTGGATGATTCAGGCTTCTTCTTCTTTGACTTTGGTTTGGAAGCCATCCTCTTCTTCCTCTTAGAAGACTTTAACTGAGAAGACTGGTCCGCAGCACCTTGTTGATCATCCTTGTCTTTCTCAGTTGGGTGTTCCTTCCTTACAGGTTCAGAAGGAGAGGGAGTTTGAACCTGCTGTAGATCAGAAGATGAAGCTTGCTGAGGCTCAGCAGGAGGTCCAGGTTGTGTTGTCTCAGGTTGTTCAACCTTAACCTCCATTTCAGGTGGGATTTGACTTGGAGGAGAGTATAAGTCAATCAGCTCTCCACTCTTGAACTTCTGCTTGATTACCCTGATATTCTCATCCATTGTGGATAGAGACATAGGGCCAAGTCTCCTTCCGGAGAATCCATACAACTTCAAGAAGCTCATCATCCTTTGTCTGTCAGCAGACTTCTTCATACTCTTTTGGATGATGGCTCTTGACTTTGCAGCATCTTCCCTCATCTTTTTCTTTGTTGCATTTTGTTCTTTGAGCACTTGAAGTTCAAGTTGTTTGAGATACTCAAACTCAATATACTCAAAGGACAAGGGAAGAAGTGCAGATGCCTGGTAGAGACCTGTGACACTCAAGTAGCTGATTATGTTTTGCCTATCTGTTTCCTTATCTACCTAAGGTTCTTGTGTAGCAGCCACATCCTCTTGCACAGGGCTTTCTTAGACTGGGGAGAGAGTTGGAGCATGCTTGTATAACCTTTTCTGTCTCTTCTCCTCTTTGAATTGGAGAAGTAACCTTGCATCCTCTGCTTCCTTCATCTCTCTTGACACTTCCATGTCAGCCAGTTCATTTAATTGCTCTAAGGGGAGAGATATAATCTCATCTATGTCATAGTTCGTGGTCTGCAGGTAAGTAATCCTGACTGCCCTCAACTCATCTTCTTGAGTGTTTGGTCTGGGGGCATTCCTGATTGTAGCTTGCATAAAGCCTGAAGACCCAGAGGAACTTTCTCCCCTTAGCTTCCTCTTCCTCTCTCTCTCCTCCTCCTCAATCTCCTCAGGAGTTAGAATCCTTTTTCCTTTGTCACCCACAGACCTTTGTGACTCAGGGTGGAGAGAGCTTTGGCCTTCATTGCTTGGTGTAGCATCCAAGCTCTGGCCAGAGAGAGGTTGTGAGACACCTTCACCAGTAGGTGTTTCATTGAGGGAATGAATTTTTGAAGCAGTTGTTGGTGTGACAGGGCTCTCAGGCTCTATCACTGGGCCTTCAGCCAAGGTTTTCCCTTTAAAGCTTTTCTCAGGGTCTGCCTCAGCATCCAGTTGACCAATGACATTACCTGATTGCCTTTGTCTCCTTCTAAGGCTGAACTCTTCAGTAATTCTGTCTTGAATCCTGAGTGCTAACCTGTCAGCTTGTTTTGATTGACTTGGGTTGACAAGTGGCATGTTGATCAGGGCAAGACCTTCATAGTAATTGAAGGTCTGAAAATTGAACACTTCTTGCTGCCCTTGAACTCTGTGAAGAATAAGGGCTCTTCTATCAGCATCATACCTCCATCCAATAATGTAGTTTGAAGTTCCTTGAGGTGGAGATGATACATCCCTTGGAATGCCTTCCTCAAAGAGACTCCTAATGACAGAGTCTATAATGTCCACATTAATATGAACTTGAGGAAGTTGCTGAGTATGCACAGTTGCAAGTGAGGATGGTGAATCCTCAATGTCCATACTCCCTGAAGAACTCCTAGGTTCTGTGACTGTAATGACTTTCTTCTCTTTTTTGGTAGCATCACCCTCTTGCATAGGTGAGCTAGAGGTTAGGTCAATCACACTCACAGGTCCTTGTGTTCCTGGTTGAGCTCCTCTTAAAGGTCTCCCAGCTAGTTTTTCCCTGAGATAAGATATCTCAAGTTGCTGATCATTGACCCTATTTTGCAGGGTAGTCACCTGAGATTCAAGGTGACTAACCTTAGAGACTAAATAGGAGCATGTTTTTGACAGTTTTTGCAACTTTAGTCTCAGATTCCCATCATCTTCATCAAAATAATCATTGGGAGATGAGATGATTGGACCAAAGTCCTCTCTCTCACCACCAGCCTTAGGTTTTTGGCTGCTGGATTTCCTCTACACATGGACATCCTTAGTTGAGGTGTCAATGGGCTGAGTTGCCATGGTTGAGGTCTTAATGATGTAATCACTTGTAAAAGTGAGAGCCTCTTCCATATGGATATCCAGAACAGGTTTAGAAGTATCCACCTTAGTGATAGGTGACTGATGTGGGCTAGACAAAGGAGACTCATGAGTACTCATCTCTCTTTGAGTAGGGGAAGAGTAGAGAGACTCATGGTACCCACTTAAACCTAAGTCTTCATCAGTATAGAATGAGAGGTTGGAAATGGGTTGATTTAAGTCTAAAGGCTGGAGATGGTAACTGTCCCCTGAAGGTTGTTCACTTGAGTGTTGAGACTCAGAGTGAAGGCTTAAGGCAGTAGGGCTTGTGAGCTCATCAGGGTGAGCATGAAGAACCTCATCCCTGATTGTTGAAGAGATAGGAGTGGTTTGCTCCTTAGGGGAAGTGGGAGCTCTAGTGTCCACTTCCTCTTGTATGGGTGAGTATATGGGGGCCTGCACAGACTTAATAGCTTGAGCAGGGGTTCGTTTGGATTTTCTTTGGTAGGTGAGGGTAACTTGTGGCCTTTTTGGTGGTTGAGAGGTAGAAGGTGTGGGTTCAACACTAGCTTGTGTTGCTAGGTTGTCACCTTGAGTAATGAGCTCTAACATTTTTGGGACAAGGGCTGTTTCTACCCCTGAGAAGCCTACAGTTGGCTTCTTTATAATTTTAAAGATGCCAGGCTTCATCTGTCCCAATTTAAGAATATTATCTGTTTCCCTCAACTGTGAGCCCAGTTCACAGTTGAGAATGTGTTGAACATATTTAGAAAACATATAATACTCTAAGGAGTCTAAGTTAGCAAGCAAGTTTGCATAAACAAACTGAGAGTACCTGAACTTGACCCCTTGAACTATTTCATGTACTATGAAAGAGAGATTCTCAGGAATCTGGTCCCACCCTCCATGCTTGTTTGACAAGCTGTGGATAACTACATGAAGCAGGTATTTCCACTAGGATGAGACCTTTCCTTTCCTGAAGGTCTTTACAGAGAAATCTCCCTCATAGCCCATCTGCTCAAAGGAATCATTTACAGCTTCCTTTGGGAAGGACAACTCACCTTCTTCATCATCCAGCTGCAAGTGAGTGTTGATGATGGCCGGAGTGATGAAGATTGTCCTCCCTTGCACTGTGGCAGACAGTGCCTTCTCCCCATCCATAATGACCTCTTGGCAGGTCTTTCAAAATTCAAGCAGATAATCCTCATAGAGAGTAGGATCAATGGTTAGGGAGGTGAAGTAGTTTGATAGAGCTAAGAAACGGCAAATCTCTGAGAAACTTTCATCTTTCTCAGAGCTTAACAGAGCAACTTGGTTATGTTGCCTATGAAGTTGCATGGAGAAATCTGGGTTGTTTCTGAGGTTTAGGTTGGCAATTTTAGAAGCTTAAGGATGAAGAAAGATGAAGAACAAAGGCGGTTTGGGAGAATTTAGGTTTAAGGAATAGTGTAATTGAGGAAGATAGTGAAAGAGGGGGGAACCGTTGGGCATTTATGTGAAAAGGATTTGAGACAAAGTTAATGAAAAAGGATAAACTTTGAAATCCGGATGTCGGTCTCACCTCTAAAAAGTAGTTTACTTTTGCCCAAAAATTAGTTTTCTTGGAAGTCGAGACATCTTCCGAAGGTTATTTGCTTCGGAAGTTCTGAAGAAAAAGCTTCCGAAGGCAAATTGGCTTCGGAATATATTTCAAAGGTTTTTGAGAATTTTGCTTCGGAAGAGAATTAACCCTCAAATTTTTTTATTCTAAAAAGAATAAATACTTCCGAAGGTAAATTGCTTTCGGAAGAAACTTGTTCTTTGAAAACATACAAAGTACTTAAGTTGATTTTAAGCTTTGGAAGATATTTCAGAAATTTCTTCCGAAGGTAAAATCACTAAAGCAATTATTTGTTTACTAAGAGATAAACTTCTTCCGAAGGGAATTTTGAATCTTCCGAAGAGATCAAGATTTTCAAAAATCTAAGAAAAGTCTTTTGAAAAGATTTTCTTCTAAAGAAAACAAGGGCTTTTGAAAAGATTTTCTTCTAAATAAATATGATTAAGTTTTAAGAAAAGCTATTTAAAGTTAATCATCCTAATAGCTGATACAAGATATTTAAATCTCTGCTCATCTAAAGCTTTGGTGAACAAATCTGTTTGGACCTGGTATTTGAACGAAATACCGAATGATTAACATGTAAACCAAACCAAATAGTGCGGAATCCTATTTGATTGGTGATCCAATCAGTGAGAATCGATTAGGAATCGATCTACAGCGTTCTATGAACTTGGAGTATCAACTTGGAGGCTTCTGGACGGCTAGGGTACGTCTGGAGTCGAAATAGAATGAATGCTTACGTTTTTCCATGAATTGGGTTGTATTTATAGGTTAGTATTGTTCATTCGTGCGACTGAACCATAAGTATGGTTCAGTCGTGCGATTGAACCATGTGGTTGATCCATCCGCACGACTGAGAGTTCAGTCGTGCGACTGAGCCAATCTTATATTACAATCATACGACTGATCCAGTCTCCTGGTTCAGTCGTGCGATTGAGTCATTCGTATGAAGTTATTCATGCGTGTGGTCCATTCGCATGGGCCATTCGTATGAGAACTCATTGTGTTAAGTTTGAATGTATTAATTAATATAACTTTATGTGTATTAATTCAAACAATCACAAACCTATTTAACCAATTCAACATCGACTCATTAATGAAATATTAAACATTATAAATCACAAACAACCAATATCATTTCATTAATCATTCCAAACATTACATCAGAATCAGACAAACAAGATCTATTACATTCATATCCTGATCTAGGTACATACATGTATCAACAAACTCCCCCTTGGACCTAGATCTCTCTAATGTCTTGTTTTCTGCATCACCTCCTCATACTTTTTGTACTTATCCTCTTTGTGACTCCTGCGTGAATTTCAAACGCAAAGCAGAGTTGTATAACGTTCTGGAACTGGAGGGCTTGTACTATATCCTGCGTGTCATAGAACAGTGGCCACTTGTATAGAGTGTAGACATCATTAGCTGACAAGTTGATAAGCCACATTGGGTCAAATACCCTGATAGTATCCATTTGGCCCTCTTTGTTTAGGACTATGACCGCTTCTCCTGTCCTCCAATCATAGTACCACCACTTAAAATGTGGAGTGAAGTCCTGTGGCATTTCCCTTAGAGGGATTCTTGACATCGTGCGCGGAGGACTCCACTTCAACACTATCTTTGGCTTTCCAGTAATGACATCAACTTCAGACCTTCTGATGTACCTTGTAGGCTGTTGGGGTCTGAAGTTAACCCACCTGGTGTGGTACTCCTTCCTTAGGGCAGCCTCAAACCAGCCTGACATCTTTCTCGGGTCAGCATACAACAACTTCAGTTTGGCCAGCTGGTTTACCTCAAAACCTGGTAGAGTCTTTAGATCATGTGGAAATCTAAAGTACTCTATGCCCTTTTCCCTCTTAACTGCATAGACGTTTAGGTCCTCAAAATATGCCCACGCTATAATCCTGCCCGACACCTTATGATGTTTCTTTACTCTGTAGAGTTTGGTGTAGGCGTCCTATTTAGGTGCAGCGTGTTGGGCTTTAACTTCTTCAAAACAAGCAGCCCATTCAGCCTTTCGGATGTCAACATCATCATTTGAGGCTTGGGCTGTTCCCTCTGTCTTCTCTGACTCCTGCTCCATCTTATCTAACACCTCAAACGTATCACTGACAAGGGATTCACCCAGATTGGGGACCACATTTGTCACACCCCAACCTTGACGGCGGAAACGTCGAGATGTGAGGGTTAAGATTGTTCACAGCCACATAACGCTATATTTAAATTGTAAATATTATAATCATAAGTCTTAAAATGAAATACAAGCATATCTCTCAAACGTGAAATAAGTTCCAAACCAGACTAAACAATACATAAACAATTTATTTATTAACTAGGTCCAAGTCCTAGTTTTTTTTGCAAGCTTCAAAGACCACTTTAAACTTGAGGTTGACCTGAAACATGATAAAAATAAAAGGTCAACTAAAAATAGTTGGTGAGTTTCCAAGGTTTTCATACATAATATAACAAGGTTACAAGTAGCAATTCATGTCATAGGTCATAAGTTAGTAAGGTTATAGAACACATATCGTTACAACTAAACCTCGACTTGATTACAAGTATATAAGATTGGCTAAGTGTATTTGGTTCCCATGATGAACAAGCATACGTCATCAGGAGCCGGCAATACCTCGGCTTTAGCACCAAATAGGCTTGTCAGGCCTAAAGATCTAAGACGTCGCCAGGCTAGCAATAGTTAATGATTGTAAACAAACTATGTATCTCATATAAGCACTTACAAAACACAAATAACCATGACAAAATATAAAGATGAATTGCAAGTGATTTACAAGTCTCAAATGTGTATAAATGTATCATGTATAAGCAATAATGTTTCACCCAAAATAGTGTGAAAATGTAAAAAGGGGAAAGGAAAACTCACATGGCACTAAGTATAAGAATGAAGATTAGTAAGATTGATAATAAACGTTGTTCCAAGATAAATCGTCACAAGACACCTAAATATATATAAATATTACAAGGTTTAAATTTAATAATAAGTTTTAATGAATTAACGAGGACTAAAGTTCAATTTGGGTATTTGGGAATTTTTATAAATACTTTAAATACAAAAGTATATTATTTATATGTTTAAATATAGAGAAAGTGAAATTGAATCGTCTATAATAATTACAAAAGTTTAAATATAATATTTGAGTAATTATTTGAAATAATCATAATATAAACAATATTATGTAAAAAGAAACGTTTAGACCAACAATAATTTATTAATGATTATTAAAATCCATTTTATAAGAAAATTATTCAAACAAGCTTTGCTAAAATGTTTTATAAATAAAATATTTTTATGTAAACTTAGAAAGATTATAGAAAATATTTGGAAGCTTTTGAAAATATTTGGAATTTATAAAAATACTTTTTATACATTTTAAAATTTTCTAGAATTAGTTTATTATGCTAAAACCTTTAAAAAATAAAACATGAGGGTGCCCGGGTTCGAACCCGGGACCTCATGCTTAACAAGGCAATGTCTTAACCAGTGAACCAAGGCGTCAGCCGCGGTACATCTTGGTTCTGAAAGTTTAAAAACATAAACGAAAAGAAAACCCCAATTCCTTATGAACCCTAATTCCACAATCCCCAAAATTTAACCTGAATTCGTTAATGTAAGAGCCTGTAATCATGGGGCTTTTGTTCCCCATGCTTAATCGAGCATATACATGTATGTAATTTACCCGAATATGTTCGAATTGAAGGTGGACCCAACGATGAGCAAGTCGCGGTCGAAGGAGATGCAAAATCGATGTAAACGTTGATGATAACTCAATAACCTTGTGTACGTATGACAAACTAGATCCAAAGCCCCTTATCAATTTCAAATCTTGATGTTCAGAAGATAGCGTTCGAGTATCTTGCGGTTCGTGATAAACAAAGAGAATCGAATGAGATGTTTATGTTTATTTCAGGTGAAATTGATGATTGCAATCGATTAGAGTTAGATAAACGTTCGATTATTAGTTAATTGAGTTATGATTGGAGTTTAATGCTCAAACGGTTATGGATCTTAACATGCTTCGGTTATACCTTCGAATGGAGTGGTAAACGATGTTTACCCTCAACTATTGGATGCATTCAAGTTCGAATCACGTATACGAAACGATTCGAAACGGTTTTGGTTTACGAAAATGAATGGTTTTGGTGTTCTAGGGCTCGCCGGAGCCGCGCCGGGCTTGCCGGCCGGCGACCGGAAAGACGGGGTGGGGTTTGGGTTAAAATTTTACACTTTGGCCCCCGTGGTTTAGGTTTTGTTATATCATGTTAAAAACTTTTAAAAATTTAATTTTCATAAATTACATAAATACCCCTGAAATTAATTTAGGTTTAAAGTTTAACTAACTTATTACTTTTAGCTATTATTATTGTTATTATTATTATTATTATAGTTATTAGTATTATTATTATAACTTGTATTATGATTACTACTATTAATATTAACATGATTAATATTATTTGATATTTTTATTTTTAACTTTCATAATTAAAAGTTAGTGATGCTAAAAAAAAATAATCATAAATAACACATGAGTTCCATCATTGTCAATAATGACCCTTATAAGAATAAACGAAGATTAACTTTTAATTAACAAAAATACGAGATGTTACAGTCTCCCCAACTTGAAAGAATTTCGTCCCGAAATTAAAGAAATGAAACTATAGAAATAAGAACGGGTATTTCTTCTTCATGTGCTCTTCACGTTCCCAAGTAAATTCAGCGCCACGTTTATTTTCCCAACGAACCTTGACGATTGGGGTTGTTGTGGTTCTAGTCTTCTTCATTATGCGATCCATGATCTCAACAGGTTTCTCGACAAAATGCAATGACTCGTCAATCTGGATGTCTTCCAACGGAACATGCAGACCTTCATCAGCCAAGCACTTTCTCAAATTTGAGACGTGGAACACAGGATGAACTCCACTAAGGTCAGAAGGTAGTTCCAGTTTATAAGCCACTTTCCCAATCCTTTTCAGGATTTTGAAAGGTCCTACAAATCTTGGAGCCAGTTTTCCCTTCTTTCCAAAGCGAACCACACCTTTCCACGGTGAAACCTTAAGAAGAACCATCTCCCCAACTTGGAATTCCAATGACTTACGTCGCTTGTCAGCATAGCTCTTTTGACGACTTCTCGCCACTTCAAGGTTCTTGCGAATGATAGAAACTTTATCGGTCGTCTCTTGTATAAGTTCAGGACCAGTGATGAAGTTTTCACCAATGTCGGTCCAACAGATCGGTGAACGACATTTACGACCATAAAGTGCTTCAAACGGTGCCATCTTGATACTCGAGTGATAACTATTGTTATACGAAAATTCCGCGAGCGGTAGATGCGTATCCCAATCACCACCAAAGTCAAGAACACACAGGCGTAGCAAATCCTCCAGGGTTTGGATCGTTCGCTCGGTTTGACCATCGGTTTGAGGATGATAAGCCGTGCTTAGGTCCAATTGAGTACCCAAGAGTTCTTGCATAGACGACCAAAAATGCGAAGTGAAACGAGCGTCTCGGTCGGATATGATGTGCAGAGGTACCCCATGACGACTTACAATCTCATCAACGTATATACGAGCTAACCTTGATGTTTTGTAAGTGTCACGTATAGGTATAAATGTGCTGATTTGGTCAATCGGTCAACAATCACCCATATGCTATCATGTCCTCGGGAGGTTCGGGGTAGCTTAGTTATGAAGTCCATGGATATGTGTTCCCACTTCCACATAGGGATCTCGGGTTGCTCAAGTAATCCACTTGGACGTTGATGTTCGGCTTTAACCTTCGTACATGTGAGGCACTTAGCTACATAAGTCGTTATGTCTTTCTTCATTCCAGGCCACCAATATTGACCACGTAGGTCCATGTACATCTTATCGGAACCAGGATGAATAGAATAACGAGTTTGATGAGCTTCGTTCATGATAAAGGTACGAAGGTTATCGCGATTTGGAATCCAAATTCGATTGGCGCAGTACGTCAACCCATTGAGTTTCGTTTCCAATTGGGTTAGAAGATTATGCTCCAATTCATCCTTCATTCTTCCTTCTCGTTGTATCATTTGTTGAGCCTCCAAGATACTAGACTCGATGTCACTATCGGTTGTACATCTAGTCGGATCTCAGTATCGAACTCACCCAAAGTGTCAAACCATTGACGTCGATCGCGAATTTCTTGGAATGAGATCATCTTGTTGTGAATTTTTCGGCTTAGTGCATCGGCTACAACGTTTGCTTTACCAGGATGGTAACGAATGTCATAATCGTAATCACTAATCAACTCCACCCAACGACGTTGTCTCATATTGAGATCTTTTTGATTGAAAACGTGTTGAAGGCTTTTGTGATCGGTGTAGACTATACATTGCGTACCATACAAGTAGTGTCTCCAAATCTTCAAAGCAAAGACAACAGCACCAAGCTCGAGATCGTGTGTTGTGTAATTCACCTCGTGAACCTTCAATTGTCTCGATGCATAAGCTATGACCTTCCCTCGTTGCATGAGAACACAACCAAGGCCTTGCTTTAGAAGCATCACAATACACGGTGAAATCGTCGTTTCCATCGGGTAAGGGTCAAGATAGGAGCATTGCACAACTTATGCTTTAACGCTTCAAAAGCTTCTTCTTGCTCGGAACCCCACTCGAATGGTTTATTCTTTTGAGTCAAAGAAGTGAGCGGCTTCGCGATCCTCGAGAAGTTGGCAATGAATCGCCGATAATAACTAGCAAGACCAAGAAAAGAACGAACTTCGGTAGGAGTTGTAGGAACACACCAATTCTTCACAGCTTCCACCTTTGCAGGATCAACGTGAATTCCTTGGCTATTCACCACGTGTCCTAGAAATTAAACTTCCTCGAGCCAGAAATCACACTTCGAGAACTTCGCGTACAATTACTCTTTCTTTAACAACTCAAGAACCAATCTCAAATGCAGTTCATGATCGGTGTTGGACTTGGAATAGATAAGTATGTCATCAATGAAGACGATCACAAACTTGTCTAGATAAGGCTTGCATACTCGGTTCATGAGATCCATGAAGACAGCAAGAGCATTGGTTAAACCAAAAGGCATCACCATAAACTCATAGTGCCCATAACGAGTACGGAAAGCGGTCTTTGGGATATCATCATCATGAACTCGCAATTGATGATAGCAAGAACGTAAATCGATTTTCGAGAAAATAGCAGCTCCTTGAAGTTGGTCAAACAAATCATCGATACGAGGAAGAGGATAACGGTTCTTGATGGTAAGCTTGTTAAGCTCACGATAATCGATGCACATACGAAACGATCCATCTTTCTTCTTCACGAAAAGAACAGGTGCACCCCAAGGCGAAGAACTAGGACGGATGAAGCCCTTCTCGGATAGCTCTTGAAGTTGACTAGAGAGTTCTTGCATTTCCGATGGTGCAAGCCGATATGGTGACTTAGCCACGGGGTTTGCTCCCGGTATCAAGTCAATTTTAAACTCGACTTCACGCACTGGAGGTAAACCACTAAGGTCATCGAGAAATACTTCAGGAAAGTCTCGTACGATAGGAACATCCTTAAGTTCTTTCCCTTTGACTTTCGTGTTGACCACGTAAGCCAAGAAGGCCATATACTTCTTGCTTAAGCACTTTCGGGCTTGAGTGCAAGACATGAGTTTAAGTCCTTTGGAAGATTTTTCACCGAACACTTTCAATGTATCATCAGAGGGTAACGGTATACGAATGCACTTCTCGAAACAAATGATCTCGGCATGGTGTTTGGCTAACCAATCCATACCAATGATGACATCGAAGCTTCCAAGTTTCATAGGGATAAGATCGATAAGAAAATCATGCGTTTCAAGACTTAAGATGCAATCACGAATAATGACGTCAACGGTGATCGGTTCTCCATCGGCAACTTCAACGGTAAGAGGTCTTTCTAGTTTCGTATGTGGCTTAGCAAGTATGGGTTCAAACTCTAACGAAACAAAACTCTTATTGGCTCCAGAATCAAACAGGACATAGGCATAAGTTTTATTAATAAGGAACATACCTGTTCAATTTTTAAGGTATTTAACGATATAGGTAAAGTATGAAAAGAATCGGATCACAAAAGTTAAAGGTGAGTTAACATACCATTCACCACATCGTTGTTTGCTTGTGCTTGGTTGGCGTTGATGTTGAAAGCACGTCCTCGGGCTTGTGGCACATTACCCACAAGACGGGGGCATTGTGGGCGGAAATGACCAGGTTCCCCACAGTTGTTGCAAACACGGTTTGTGACCACGGCGGCGTTGTTAGGTGCACGGTGACAAGTCGCCACCAAGTGACCATATTTACCGCATAAAGTACAGATACGGCATGGTTGATTTCCCGGGTGATGGTACCTACAAGTGTTGCACATAGGCTGAGGACCAGCATAAGCCCTAGCCCTAGGCACTTGTGCCACAGGTGCAGCCGCAGGTACAAGTTGTCTTTGGGGTTGTTTGGGTGCAGCCACAACATAGTTGCGTGCCGGTGTGAACTTGCGCTTCTTGTTGTTGTTGTTGTTGTTGTAAGACGATTCAGCTTTGGTCTCCTTAACAGCCTCGGTAGCCGTCTTCTCTACCTTCTTTGCACCCTTCACAGACATGGTGCCCGCTCGTATATGGTTCTCGGTGAGTTGAGCGGTGATAGTAATGGCTTCTTCCAAGGTTGTGGGTCGGCTACCCACCACAACATCTTGAATTTGGGGTGGTACACCCTTAATGAACTTCTCGATGTTGCGGGGGACAGTGTCGACCATGTGAGGCAGCAGTATACTCAACTCATGATGCCTAGTTGAGTAGGCCAAATGATCACCATCATTTTGCTTCAAGTTCCAAAACTCTTCTTCCAACTTTTGCAATTCACTTCTTGGGCAGAACTTCGCGATGGCGATGTTCTTGAACTCTTCCCAGGTAAGTGCTAGCACAGCTTCAGGACCACGGTTTCTCTTCTCGCTATTCCACCAGGTAAGTTCCCTTTGTTGGAGCACCCTAGTGGCATAACGAACCTTGAGCGTCTCGGGACACTCACAATTGATAAAAGTATTGTCCATGCTTTCGAACCACTCAAGAAGACCAGTTGTTCCTTCCTTGATACTAAAACTAGTGGGCTTGCAAGAGCTAAAGTGCTTGAAAGTGCAGGTTTGATTGTTCCCGTGTTGATTGTTCCCGTTTTGGTTGTTGCTATTCTCTCCATGACCATTTCCATTGTTGCTAGCGTTGGTCATTAAAGTGCTATTAAGTTCAGCAACCATGGTCGGGATGACATCAGCCATTTGTCGAGCAATCATGGCGGCTAACTTACGATCGGAACTTCCACGCTTTCCATGATGACGAGACATGCTGGAATATACAAAATGAGTTAGATACGAGAATTGGAATAACAAGATTTATAGTTCAACAAGGATAAGGCAAAAGCTGTAAGGCACATGGAATGGTTCCATTTGGTAACGCATTACCATTTGAAAACGTTGACACGTCAAGGTAAGTTGACCCACTCGCCTTAGAAATTGGTGTATGTTGACCATAGTTTATCACTCATCCCAGAAATCCCCAGGTAAGCATAACTAGTCCCGTAGGATTTATGCGATATGCTTGCCTTAGCTCGAGGGCCTTTTGCCAGGAAATCCAGAATACAGGTGTCTATGTGTCACACACATTTCTTAGGTTCATGAAATCAAAACCTTGATGAGATTTACATAGATTAGACATAAGTCTAAGGATTCAAATCATAAGCATAAGTATACGATTCCACGTGTCGTCGAGAATAAGATTAAGAAGTTTTATTTGTCGGGGAGAGTCAAAGTGTCAAAGGTAAGTGTTGATACATGTATGTCCCTAGATCAGGATTTGAATGTAATAGATCTTGTTTGTCTGATTATGATGTAATGTTTGAAATGATTAATGAAATGATATTGATTGTTTGTGATTGATAATGTCTAATATTTCATTAATGAGTCGATGTTGAATTGGTTAATTAGGTTTGTGATTGTTTGAATGGTTACACATAATGTTATATTAATTAATACATTCAAACTTAACATAATGAAGTTCTCATGCGAATGGCCCATGCGAATGGACCACACGCATGAATAACTTCATATGATTGACTCAGTCGCACGATTGAACCAGGAGACTGGATCAGTCGTATGATTGACACATAAGATTGGCTCAGTCGCACGACTGAACACTCAGTCGTGCGGATGAATCAACCGCATGGTTCAATCGCACGACTGAACCATACTTATGGTTCAGTCGCCCGAATGAACAATACTAACCTATAAATACAACCCAATTCGTAGAAAAACGTAAGCATTCATTCTATTTCGACTCCAGACGTACCCTAGCCGTCCAGAAACCTCCCAATTTGTTCTCCAAGTTCATAGAACACATTAGATCGATTCCCAATCGATTTCTAACGTTAGATTCAATACGTTATTGATTCTTCGTGTGTTCTCACTGATTGGATCGCCAATCAAATAGGATTCCGCACTATTTGATCTGGTTTACACGCTAATCACTCGGTATTTCGTTCAAATACCAGGTCCTAACAAGTGGTATCAGAGCCTTGGCTCTTGATTACGTGTGATTCAATCAAGATTGATAAAAAGTTTGTGTTTTTGCACTAAAAACGCAATCTTTTGTGTCAAAAAGTGATATTGGACGTTCCCTGCTCATCAAAGTTTGGTTTCTACGGACTTAGGCGATTAGAGTTTGCAAAATTTCGAATTTTTACGGCTAAAACACGTTTAACCTAGAAATTTTCGCAAAACAGCAGCTTCAGTCGCACGAGTGAGCCATTTTCACGAGTGGACCTCATTCGCATAGCCCAGACGCACGATTGGACCTAGTCGCACCTCCATTCGTACGATTAAACCGTTCGTTCGCAGTGTTTATACGCATCAGCTTCATTCGCACGACTGAACCAATCGCTTAACTAGCCGCACGATTGAACCAGTTGCATAGTTCATTCGCACGGATAGCCCAATCGCACCCTTCAGTCGCATCAGTTGACACTTTTTTTTAGTAGACTTAAAGTTATTCGACATGGAAGATCAAATGTCAGCCTTTACTGCTGGAAAGGACTCAAGGATCCAGAACCTGCTGTTACTTGAGAGTGAGGTGGGTAATCATAATAAACCACCAAAGCTCTTGACGTTAGATGAGTTTCCCCACTGGAAACAACGTTTTGAGATCTACCTCAATGGAGTGGATCCAAATTTGTGGGAAGCTATCGAGATTGGGTATAGTACGCCGGTGGGAGCAGATGGAGTAAAGCTTACATTAGGAGGGATGACAGACGCGCAGAAGGTTAAATATAATGCAGAGAAGAGAGTCTATGGATTGATTACACAGTCTATCCCTAAAGACATTTTCCACCAGTACTCAGAGAATAAGCAGTCCAAGAAACTATGGGATGACCTGGAAAAGAGATACGACGGGAATGCTTCGCTGAAGGCAATCAAGGCTAAGGAGTTAAAGAAGGAATTTGATAACTTCTCATCGATGGGAAACGAGAGTTTGGACGATGTTATAGATAGATTCTACCATCTGATGAGTGAACTCCATACACATAGGGTTGCTACTACCATGGAAGAAAAAGTTACTAACTTTGCAGACGGATTGCCGGAAAAGTGGGCTTCATTCGTGTCTAACCTGAGACAGAATGAAATGCTGGCAAAGCTGGATATAAATGACTTCATTCTAAAGCTGCGAGAAGAAGCACTTAGGATGAAGTACAGAGCTCAGAAATATTCGTACACTCATAATCCAGCTTTGTACAATGCCACGCCTCAAGATAAGACATCTGGAGCACCTCTCCAGACTGCCTTTGTGTCTAGCTCATTGGGTCCTTCACATGCTTCTCCTTCAGGATCAGACACGTCGGGGTCTTCTTGTACCCACTATATTGGATCTGAAGCGAATGCTACTAAACTGAAGACTGAGAACCTCGGTAATGTGACTGTGGAAGAAGCTCGAGAACACATGGATCTTTTGGCTGCAGTGGTTCATTCTTATGATGGACTTGTTGCTGGGAAGATTGGAAACTGCCATCTGGCAGACGAGGACTACGAGCAAGTAGATGAAATGGAGCTGGAGAGGATGGATATTATGTGGGCCTTAGCTAGTGCTCTCCGGAGGGCGAAGAAGTTTGTGAAAAAGACCGGACAGAACTTGGTAGCTACTAAGGATACCACATTTAACTTTGACAAGAGTAAAGTGACCTGCTTCAACTGTGGAGAGAAGGGGCACTTCAAGAGAGAATGTGTTAAGCCAAAGAAGACGGGTAACGGGAACCCATTCTCGTCCTTCACTCGCCAAGACAAGCAAGCTACTAGTTCTACTTCATCAAGCAAGGATCCAAAAGCCTTGACTGCTCATGATGATGAAGGACAGGATTGGAGCTTTAGGTTTGTCTCTCCAGGGGAATCAAACATTGCAAGTGTAGAAGACATTGACGATGATTCCGCGAGTGAAGTAGATCTAGCAGTTGAGATAGCGATGTCAAATATTGAAAAGACAACTGCAAATGAGGTCAGCTACAAGCCTAAAGAGGAGACTACCACAGCAAAGACAGAAAAGACAAAATCGCCAGAACCAGAGACATCTGATGCTGCGTTGATGGCTAACTCTTCTGAACCAACTCAGGTAAGTCCCACTGACCAAATGTTTAATAATCATGCTTGTTCTGATTGTGATACTTTTAGAAATAGCATAGATGAGAAATTTGCTAGGTTATTAGATCATAATGATAACTTAGTAAAAGATTTGCAACTGTGCACTGAGGCTAATAGAGTATTAAAACAAAATGAGCATAGTTACAAAGAAAAGATAGACCTTTTGACTAAACAGCTAGGGAAACCGAAGTAGTTGCATTTAACCAAGATAATGACATTAGGTACTATCTAAACTCCCTAGAAGACACTAAGAAGCAAAAGGCAGTTCTAGAAGTAGAAGTAAACTCATTAAAACAGAAACTGCACAGTTGGACAAGTTCATCACACATTGTCCAACACTTAGTGAGAGAAAGAAACAACGGGGAGGGATTGGGTTATAAAGTGGTTCCACCACCACCTGAGACCTTGATGAACACTAAGACCAGACCAATAAATAATAACCCCATCAAGGATCATGTGGTGTCTACTCCTCTTGTTAGTGATCCAGATTCCTCATGTTCATCTATTGAATCTGGAAACAAACAAAAGGAGGCCACTTCAAAGGCAAAGGGTAAGATGCCTTGTGTTAATCTGGATAAAGAATTCGAAAATGTTAATATTAAGTCAGGGTCAAACAGAGTCAAATCAGAACCTAAAAAGACTTCTAATGTTAATCTTTCACAAGTTTCAAGTCAAAAACCAGTTAACCAAAAAGAAAAAGATGTTAAAAATGTTAAACCAATTAACTTTGTTAAACAAGAGAAAACATCAAAAGAACCAGAGTCAAAACTTAAATTGAGTGATGTTACTAGAGTGTCACACATATCTCCACAAAGAAAGTTTAATCATAAAGTTGATAGCAGGTCTTGCTACAACTGTGGAGAGTGTGGACACATTGCTTCCTATTGTCCTTATTATCAGACACCTAGGAAGAAGATTGAACTTCAGGACTCAAAACCTAGGTCCTCTAAGAGGAGTTCTTTAACTCCACCTAGAAGAACTAGTGAACCTAAAGTTCAACCTGTTAGCCAGTCGACTGTTTATCACAAACAGGCATTGCACAAATCTGGCTTATGGAAAGAGAAGTCATCCTCTGTGTCTGATAATGATGACAAAAAGGAACCTGAGCTACCCTCACCCTCTAAGGGTCAATGGGTTGAATTCATGATGTGTGATGCCTCTGGGAAACCCAAGCCAGTAAAGGCTTGGGTTCCTAACCTAAACTAATCCTTTACATTGTATGTGTAGGATGTTCGCTACAGTGCTGAAACTAACACGTGGATTGTAGACAGCGGAGCATCCAGGCACATGACAGGAAACAGGGCTCTTTTATCAAACGTCAAGCAAATAAAAGGAGGGCATGTTTCGTTTGCTAGAAACAAGGGAGGCTATATCACAGCTCAGGGAGAAGTGGGAAATCAGAAAGTTAAGTTTGATAAGGTGAACTGCGTTCAACAACTTCAAAATAACTTACTTTCTGTTTCCCAAATCTGTGATAAGGGATTTAAAGTCATCTTCGACAACAAGAAGTGTTACGTGCTCAAGAAAGACTACGTGATCCCAGAGGACCAAGTTCTGATGACTGCTTCAAGATATAAAGACCTTTATGTTTTGGATCTGTCAACAGCTTCTACAACGGATCATGAGGTTCAGTGCTTTCTATCTAAAGCTACTGAGAAGGATTCCATCTCCTGGCATAGGAGAATGGGACACATTAGTCAAAGGAAGATGAATCACTTGATTAAGAAGGATCTTGTGAGAGGAGTTAATGTTAAGAACTTCCAGCTTCCTGATTTTTGTGTAGCTTGCAAGAAAGGCAAACAGACGAAGAAGTCTCATAAGGAAAAGAAAGTTCATTCAATAGAACTTCCTCTTGAACTTCTTCACATGGATCTGTTTGGTCCAGTCAGTACAAAGAGCATTGCAGGCGACTTGTACTGTTTTGTGGTTACTGATGACTACTCAAGGTTCTCTTGGGTAATGTTTCTGAAGTCCAAATCAAAAACGTTTGAGTCATTCAAGGAGTTAGTAACCACACTAGAATCTCTCTACAAGCTGAAGGTGAGACAAGTACGCTCAGACAACGGGACTGAATTCAAGAACCAGTGGATGGAGGCATACTGCAAGAAAAAGGGACATAAACCACGTTTTCAATATTTGCTAGAGGTCAACGGCGTTAAAAAGAAAAAGTGATGTTATTCCTGATGATGATCATGTGTAGTCCGATGTAGTTTACTTAATTTTTCCTTTTTATTTTATTTTATTTGTTTATTTTAGTCTGTTTAAATTAAACTCATGTTATTTTGCTGTTTATTAAACTCCTAAAATAATTAAACCAGTTATGATTTTAGTATTTTAGGGGGAGAATAAGTCAGCAAGTAACATTAAAAAAAAAACGAGGGAGAAGGAGTGGACAGCTGATATAAGATAGATCGTATCTGTGATACCGATTCAAAACCTTTGGAAAATGATTGTACACAGGAACAAATCAAGAGGGACTTTAAAAATTTAATTTAAAAAAGATGCAAAATTTAAAGTATAAGTCTGTGTAGTCTAAGCAATATAAAAGGGAAGATGATAGAAAAACTGGTAACTACTAAGGTAACAAAAAGAGAGTAGACCTAGAGGTTGCTAGACCACAAATGATATGTCGGTAGATTCAACACAATAGATGATTAGACCTGACTGGTGATCTCAAGATTAAACTTAGTTGTTCAACTGACTGTGGTCTTCCATCTTATCACTGGTTAACACAATCAACAATATTCCAATAAGGGGTAATGAGCATGTAAACGCCACAAATGTGTGCGGATGACTATAAATAGAGCAAAGCACGAAAAAAATGAAAGACAAATGCTATCAAACTAATGACTTATGTTGTTGGTGCATTTTGTGCAAAATAAAATTAAGCTGCTCTAACAAGGAGATAGGTTGTGTGCCTCTCTGCTGTGCGATGGCACTGACCTGAGGATAAGCATAACCTAGATATTCTAGAATTCATTGTTGTTTGCCGCCTCTCTGCTGTGCGATGGCACTGACCTGAGGATTGGCTTCTCTTTGAAAGCTCTAAGAATAGTCTCTTCTTGTAAAAATACACGTAGACCGCTCAAAAGCTCCTGAGGAATGTTGATTACCATATAAGTGTGGGATCCACATATGTTAGTTGAAAAAATTAAACCTAAAACTATCATCAGTCTGTGTCAAAAGTCTGTGTATGGATTTAAGAGGACAAACATATTGACAATCATTGTGGCTGCAATTCTTGAAAGTTCAAATCAATGTGGGAATCTAATAGTTCTAGTATGATTTCCTAAACTTGCTAACGACTCTGGATGAAAACCAAGAATTGAGCATCAAAAGATTTTGATAACAAGTCCCAAATGATTTGACTTGCCTGTATGATGCCAAAACTGAATTGGTCCAGATGTGGTCAATCTAAGTTGAAGCTGTCTATTCCGGAACCAAATCCAGTAGATTTCTATCTTAGGATTTATCTCTCACAAAAATCCAAAACAAGTTTCATTTTTGTACTTTAGTTTAAATCTTCTAATTTATTTAGTCATTTTAGTTTGTTTGTTAGTCGGACTACATTATGAAAATCAGTATGGGATCAATTCACTAAAAGGGTCATGTCTGAGATGACCACATGTGTTTTCAAAGTTTAAAAGGGTCACGTCTGAGGTGACAAAGTGTTTAAAAGGATCACGTCTGAGGTGATCAAAAAGTTTCAAGTTAAAATGATCATGTCTGAGATGATCAAAAGCTCATAATGTTAATTTCAAAAGTTAAAAGGGTCTTAAAAGTAAAATGTTCAAAATGGCAGAAAATTTAATAAGTATGACCCATTCGCACGATTGGACCATAAGTATGGACCAACCATGCGAATGGATCCCATTCGCACGACTGGAAAGGAGATTGAGCCATTCACCCGAATAGCTTATCAGAATGATCCATTTGACCAAATGGAAGGGGGCGAATGAATCAGTCGACCGACTGAGACTCAGTCGGTTAACTGAAGGTGCGAATGAAAGGGCACGATTGAGTCAGTTGACCGACTGAACCTCAGTCGGCCAACTGCATGCGACTGACTGGGCCAATCGCACGATTGAGCCTCAGTCGCCCGAATGAACTGAGCGAATGAGGCCAGTCGGCCGATTGAGCTCAGATTCAGTACTTAAAGGGGCACAGTCGATCACATTTTACTCATCACCCTCAATCGCTCCTAAATCGCACTTCTTCCCGTTACTCTGCCAAAATTTCGCTAGACCGTGCTTTTGCATTGATATTGATTCTCTGACGATCGCTGTTGTTTATACAGGTAGATTGAAGTTAAATCTCACCGAAAATGGAAGAATGGAACCCTAATTTCTAGATGTTCGAATGAACACAAGAAACGAACTGAAAAATGACCTAATAACCTACCTAAATTATGCAAAATGTTAAAATTAAGTTTAATAGGTTATTAGTAACGAGATGGCGAGTCTATTGAACTGGTAACCCATGTTAAATCACTTGTTTTGATCAAGATTTGAATCACAGGCGACTGAACAGTGAGACAGACGACTGGTCGTCCGGATGAACTCCAATCGCACGATTGAATCTTGCGATTGGGTCAATCGGCCGAATGAACCATGCGAATGAGCTCAGTCGGTCGACTGAACCAATCGCAGACTCAGTCAGCAGATTGAACTCAGTCGCATGTCTCATTCACCCGAATGAGCTCAGTCGCATGAAAGGACAACCGACTGACTTCAGTCGCATGATTCATTCGCACGAATGAACCAGAATGTCATTAAACATTACACTTAGAACTGAATTTTGATGTATTATGTACTAATGGTTCTGTGTCTTGTGTTTCAGGAAAATGGCTGATAGATGGTCCATTAATCCAAAGCACAACATATGTGCTCACTTGGATCATACGACTCAGAACGGGGCTGAGTTTACAGAGATTATAGCTTTCCTTAGACGGTCTCGGATACATAAGGCCATATCTACTCCGTGCACGCCTTACAGGTCATTACACCAGGCATTCTGGGAGAATGCCTCAGTTGATCGTTCTCATGAGCCGTATAGTATACGGAGCTTCATTCTTGGTCATGATATTGAGGTTACAGCTGCTGATATCCAGAGAGTTCTCGAGTTTGGGGACGATGCTGATCACCCCACCAGATTACATCCACTTACTGTCAGAGGCTGCTTTCTCAGGATCAAGTACGCTAGGGACATAGACTCAGGTGTGCTCAATAAGAGCAACCTGTGCCCCCAGTACAAGTACTTGGCGCATGTGATCCTAAAGTGTATTGCTTCGAGGAGGGGTGGGTTCGATGACCTATCAGACCAGATTCAGAATGCCTACGTGGCACTGGTGCTGAACCACCCTTTCAGCTTTTCTAGTATGATCTTTTCTTATCTGGTGGAGAACTTGGAGGCTAAGGGGAAGGAGGGGTTTTGTATGTACCCTAGGTTTCTGCAGCTGATCTTCAACGAGAAGCTGCCGTTACTTCCCAAGGAGAGCCATGATGCTGTGGCACTTGAGATTATGGATGACACGACCTTGGGTCGTATGAGGGTGTATAGGGGCAAGCAGGTGAAGCCCCAGGTTAAGAGGTTGATCGGCCATTTGGCCAACGAGAGATATGTGGCGCCGGGGAGACGCAAATGGCGTCATGATGATAGTGATTCTGATGACGAGAGGCTATTGCTCCCAGAGCATGATTCCGATGATGACGACAGTGGGGACGCTGGGGATGATATGCCTACTCCACCGACAGGCACAGCTTTCGATGTTATACCTCCAGTGTCTGCCCCAGCTGGTGAGATAGCCGAGTCTGCTGGTTTCCATCAGGACTTTGTTCCTGGTGAGGAGGAAGAGGAGTCAGATGAGGAGCCCCTGACAAGAACTGTGGGAAGCAAGGTTGTTCCCACAGAATATGGGCTAAGGGCGGTTGGTGAACGCCCAAGAGACTCAGGAGAGACAGCTACTGATCCGAGTTATGCATCGGAGTCAGCTAGCCAGGTTGTAGGGGGAGCATCCACCTCGACGGGAACGAGGAGGAAAAGGATGGCTCAGCCCCATGGTCAGAAGAAGAAGAAAAGACGACTCACCTTCGTTACCACCACAGCCACCACATCTACCACCACCACTACCACTTCCACAGCCACACCATCCACCACCACAGCCACCACAGCTACTACTACTACCTCCACACCTCCCACCACTGTACAGATGCCATCTACCACCATACCTTTCACTCCCACATCACCTCCACCATTTCACAGACCCAGCCCCATCTTCACTACAGCCACCACCACCACCACTTCCCACCAAGCTGGACCCTCAGCCCATCCCTCTCATACTTATGGATCACCTCTACCTCCAATTGGGGTAGAGGAACAGCTGTCTGCGCTCAACAGGATGGTGATGCGCTTATTAGCTGCTGACGAGGAGAAGTCAGCTCAGATCCGCCAGCTTGCTGACCTTACTGCTGCACAGTCTCACCAGATTGCAGAGCAGGCTCGAGTGATAGAGGAGCAGGCCCAACAGATGGCTGCTCAGAGCCATGAGATAGCCCAACTCCAAGCACATAGTGTCACATCAAACAAGAAGATAGAGGAGTTGGAGGAGGCGAAGAAGACGATCATGTTAAAGCTAAAGGGATCTAAGGAGGAGCCCTTGAAGATCAAAGAGGGAGACGGAGATGATGGTGATGATGATGATGAAGATGATGATGAGGATGAGACGGAGGAGGATGAGGGGACTGAAGAAGAAAGGACAGAGGAGAAGGATGATGATGATGATGCAGCAGGAGGAGATGCAGCTGTATCGGCCTCTGCTCCAGGTCAAGAGAGAAGGTCCAAGAATAGACAAGACCAACCAGCTTCCTCCTCTGCTCCACCAAGTGACGAGCCGATGATCCAGGACAAAAGTAAAGATTAGATGTTTATGTATTTAATTACTTTTGTATTTGAATCATGTATTGAAACCTATGTATTCAATGTTTAAATTAAGTTTAATGCATTTCTGTTTTGATTAATTACTAATGGTTGATATGTTGAATGTGTAAATCAAACAGATCCAAATTACCAAAGGGATGAGTTTGATGTTGCTCCCCTTCAGCAGGTCAAGACTCAGCTAACAATGATTCTTGATCTGCAAGGGATCGTAAGGAGGTCGGTGAGTTATACCCCTGAAGAAGGGGAAATAATTCACGACCTATCAAACGAGCAACTAGCAGAGATCTTCAAGCTCAATCCAGATGAGATAGTGAAGGATGCTCCGACATGCGACTCGACCAGTGACGAAGAGCTCAACGATGTTGATGAAATCGAGATTGAAGATGTCACTGCCGAGCACTACCCTCAGTATGCTGACAATGAGGGAAATGTGGTCCCCAATCTGGGTGAATCCCTCGTCAGCGATACTTTTGAGGTGTTAGACAAGATGGAGCAAGAATCAGAGAAAACAGAGGGAACGGCCCAAGCCTCAAATGATGATGTTGATATCCGAAAGGCTGAGTGGGCTGCGTGTTTTGAAGAAGTTAGAGCCCAACGCGCTGCACCCAAACAGGATGCCTACACCAAACTCTATCGAGTCAAGAAACATCATAAGGTGTCTGGCAAGATCATAGTGTGGGCGTATTTTGAGGATCTTAACGTATATGCAGTTAAGAGGGAAAAGGGCATAGAGTACTTCAGATTCCCACATGATCTGCAGACTCTACCAGGTTTTGAGCTCAACCAGCTGGCCAAACTAAAGCTTTTGTATGCTGACCCGAGAAAGATGTCAGGCTGGTTTGAGGCTGCCCTAAGGAAAGAGTACCACACCAGGTGGGTTAACTTCAGACCCCAACAGCCTACAAGGTATATTAGAAGGTCTGAGGTTGATGCCATTACTGGAAAGCCAAAGATAGTGTTGAAGTGGAGTCCTCCGCGCACAATGTCAAGAATCCCGCTCAGGGAAATGCCACATGATTTCACTCCACACTTTAAGTGGTGGTAGTACGATTGGAGAACAGCAGAAGCGGTCATAGTCCTAAACAAAGAGGGCCAAATGGATACGATCAGGGTATTCAACCCAATGTGGCTTACCAACTTGTCAGCAAATGATGTCTACACGCTATACAAGTGGCTATTGTTCTATGATACGCAGGATATTGTACAAGCTCTCCAGTTCCAGAACGTCATACGACTCTGCTTCGCGTTTGAGATTCACGCGGGAGTCACAAAAGAGGACAAGTACAAGAAATATGAGGAGGTGATGCAGAAAACAAGACATTAGAGAGATCTAGGTCCAAAGGGGAGTTTGTTGATACATGTATGTCCCTAGATCAGGATTTGAATGTAATAGATCTTGTTTGTCTGATTATGATGTAATGTTTGAAATGATTAATGAAATGATATTGATTGTTTGTGATTGATAATGTCTAATATTTCATTAATGAGTCGATGTTGAATTGGTTAATTAGGTTTGTGATTGTTTGAATGGTTACACATAATGTTATATTAATTAATACATTCAAACTTAACATAATGAAGTTCTCATGCGAATGGCCCATGCGAATGGACCACACGCATGAATAACTTCATACGATTGACTTAGTCGCACGACTGAACCAGGAGACTGGATCAGTCGTATGATTGACACATAAGATTGGCTCAGTCGCACGACTGAACACTCAGTCGTGCGGATGAATCAACCGCATGGTTCAATCGCACGACTGAACCATACTTATGGTTCAGTCGCCCGAATGAACAATACTAACCTATAAATACAACCCAATTCGTAGAAAAACGTAAGCATTCATTCTATTTCGACTCCAGACGTACCCTAGCCGTCCAGAAGCCTCCCAATTTGTTCTCCAAGTTCATAGAACACATTAGATCGATTCCCAATCGATTTCTAACATTAGATTCAATACGTTATTGATTCTTCGTGTGTTCTCACTGATTGGATCGCCAATCAAATAGGATTCCGCACTATTTGATCTGGTTTACACGCTAATCACTCGGTATTTCGTTCAAATACCAGGTCCTAACAGTAAGTTTAGGGAGACAAGTAACAAAGTTTAAACAATTACAAGGCAAACCTATGCTAAGGCATCAAGTTGCACATAAGTAAGGTATAGCATTATGTAGCATGTAACAATATATATATTTCCAAGAATATAAATATTATTCTATGAGGTTCATGCATAAGCTATAGTCTACGTCACCATTTCTAATAACCTAAATCCTTATAGTTATGGGCTCTGATACCAATCTGTCACACCCCAACCTTGACGACGAAAACGTCGAGATGTGAGGGTTAAGATTGTTCACAGCCACATAACGCTATATTTAAATTGTAAATATTATAATCATAAGTCTTAAAATGAAATACAAGCATAGGTCTCAAACGTGAAATAAGTTCCAAACAAGACTAAACAATACATAAACATTTTATTTATTAACTAGGTCCAAGTCCTAGTTTTTTTTGCAAGCTTCAAAGACCACTTTAAACTTGAGGTTGACCTAAAACATGATAAAAATAAAAGGTCAACTAAAAATAGTTGGTGAGTTTCCAAGGTTTTCATACATAATATAACAAGGTTACAAGTAGCAATTCATGTCATAGGTCATAAGTTAGTAAGGTTATAGAACACATATCGTTACAACCAAACCTCGACTTGATTACAAGTATATAAGATTGGCTAAGTGTATTTGGTTCCTATGATGAACAAGCATACGTCATCAGGAGCCGGCAATACCTCGGCTTTAGCACCAAATAGGCTTGTCAGGCCCAAAGATCTAAGACGTCACCAGGCTAGCAATAGTTAATGATTGTAAACAAACTATGTATCTCATATAATCACTTACAAAACACAAATAACCATGACAAAATATAAAGATGAATTGCAAGTGATTTACAAGTCTCAAATGTGTATAAGTGTATCATGTATAAGCAATCATGTTTCACCCCAAAATAGTGTGAAAAATGTAAAAAGGGGCAAGGAAACTCACATGGCACTAAGTATAAGAATGAAGATTAGTAAGATTGATAATAAACGTTGTTTCAAGATAAATCATCACAAGGCACCTAAATATATATAAATATTACAAGGTTTAAATTTAATAATAAGTTTTAATAAATTAACGAGGACTAAAGTTCAATTTGGGTATTTGGGAATTTTTATAAATACTTTAAATACAAAAGTATATTATTTATATGTTTAAATATAGAGAAAGTGAAATTGAATCGTCTATAATAATTACAAAAGTTTAAATATAATATTTGAGTAATTATTTGAAATAATCATGATATAAACAATATTATGTAAAAAGAAACGTTTAGACCAACAATAATTTATTAATTATTATTAAAATCCATTTTATAAGAAAATTATTCAAACAAGCTTTGCTAAAATGTTTTATAAATAAAATATTTTTATGTAAACTTAGAAAGATTATAGAAAATATTTGGAAGCTTTTGAAAATATTTGGAATTTATAAAAATACTTTTTATACATTTTAAAATTTTCTAGAATTAGTTTATTATGCTAAAACCTTTAAAAAATAAAACATGAGGGTGCCCGGGTTCGAACCCGGGACCTCATGCTTAACAAGGCAATGTCTTAACCAGTGAACCAAGGCGTCAGCCACGGTACATCTTGGTTCTGAAAGTTTAAAAACATAAACAAAAAGAAAACCCCAATTCCTTATGAACCCTAATTCCACAATCCCCAAAATTGAACCTGAATTCGTTAATGTAAGAGCCTGTAATCATGGGGCTTTTGTTCCCCATGCTTAATCGAGCATATACATGTATGTAATTTACCCGAATAGGTTCGAATTGAAGGTGGACCCAACGATGAGCAAGTCGCGGTCGAAGGAGATGCAAAATCGATGTAAACGTTGATGATAACTCAATTAACCTTGTGTATAGCTTCGTATGACAAACTAGATCCAAAGCCCCTTATCAATTTCAAATCTTGATGTTCAGAAGATAGCGTTCGAGTATGTTGCAGTTCGTGATAATCAAAGAGAATCGAATTAGATGTTTATGTTTATTTCAGGTGAAATTGATGATTGCAATCGATTAGAGTTAGATAAACGTTCGATTAGGTTTAGTTAATTGAGTTATGATTGGAGTTTAATGCTCAAACGGTTATGGATCTTAACGTGCTTCGGTTATACCTTCGAATGGAGTGGTAACCGATGTTTACCCTCAACTATTGGATGCATTCAAGTTCGAATCACGTATACGAAACGATTCGAAACGGTTTTGGTTTACGAAAACGAATGGTTTTGGTGTTCTAGGGCTCGCCGGAGCCGCGCCGGGCTTGCCGGCCAGCGACCGGAAAGACGGGGTAGGGTTTGGGTTAAATTTTTACACTTTGGCCCCCGTGGTTTAGGGTTTGTTATATCATGTTAAAAACTTTTAAAAATTTAATTTTCATAAATTACATAAATACCCCCTGAAATTAATTTAGGTTTAAAGTTTAACTAACTTATTACTTTTAGCTATTATTATTGTTATTATTATTATTATTATTATAGTTATTAGTATTATTATTATAACTTGTATTATGATTACTACTACTAATATTAACATGATTAATATTATTTGAAATTTTTATTTTTAACTTTCATAATTAAAAGTTAGTGATGCTAAAAAAAATAATCATAAATAACGCATGAGTTTCATCATTGTCAATAATGACCCTTATAAGAATAAACGAAGATTAACTTTTAATTAACAAAAATACGAGATGTTACAGTCTCCCCAACTTGAAAGAATTTCGTCCCGAAATTAAAAGAAATGAAACTATACAAATAAGAACGGGTATTTCTTCTTCATGTGCTCCTCACGTTCCCAAGTAAATTCAGCGCCATGTTTATTTTCCCAACGAACCTTGACGATTGGGGTTGTTGTGGTTCTAGTCTTCTTCATTATGCGATCCATGATCTCAACAGGTTTCTCGACAAAATGCAATGACTCGTCAATCTGGATGTCTTCCAACGGAACATGCAGACCTTCATCAGCCAAGCACTTTCTCAAATTTGAGACGTGGAACACATGATGAACTCCACTAAGGTCGGAAGGTAGTTCCAGTTTATAAGCCACTTTCCCAATCCTTTTCAGGATTTTGAAAGGTCCTACAAATCTTGGAGCCAGTTTGCCTTCTTTCCAAAGCGAACCACACCTTTCCACGGTGAAACCTTAAGAAGAACCATCTCCCCAACTTGGAATTCCAATGGCTTATGTCGCTTGTCAGCATAGCTCTTTTGACGACTTCTCGCCACTTCAAGGTTCTTGCGAATGATAGAAACTTTATCAGTCGTCTCTTGTATACGTTCAGGACCAGTGATGAAGTTTTCACCAATGTCGGTCCAACAGATCGGTGAACGACATTTACGACCATAAAGTGCTTCAAACGGTGCCATCTTGTTACTTGAGTGATAACTATTGTTATACGAAAATTCCGCGAGCGGTAGATGCGTATCCCAATCACCACCAAAGTCAAGAACACATAGGCGTAGCAAATCCTCCAGGGTTTGGATCGTTCGCTCGGTTTGACCATTGGTTTGAGGATGATAAGCCGTGCTTAGGTCCAATTGAGTACCCAAGAGTTCTTGCATAGACGACCAAAAATGCGAAGTGAAACGAGCGTCTCGGTCGGATATGATGTGCAGAGGTACCCCATGACGACTTACAATCTCATCAACGTATATACGAGCTAACCTTGATGTTTTGTAAATGTCACGTATAGGTATAAAATGTGCCGATTTGGTCAATCGGTCAACATCACCCATATGCTATCATGTCCTCGAGAGGTTCGGGGTAGCTTAGTTATGAAGTCCATGGATATGTGTTCCCACTTCCACATAGGGATCTCGGGTTGCTCAAGTAATCCACTTGGACGTTGATGTTCGGGCTTTAACCTTCGTACATGTGAGGCACTTAGCTACATAAGTCGTTATGTCTTTCTTCATTCCAGGCCACCAATATTGACCACGTAGGTCCATGTACATCTTATCGGAACCAGGATGAATAGAATAACGAGTTTGAAGAGCTTCGTTCATGATAAAGGTACGAAGGTTATCGCGATTTGGAATCCAAATTCGATTGGCGAAGTACATCAACCCATTGGGTTTCGTTTCTAATTGGGTTAGAAGATTATGCTCCAATTCATCCTTCATTCTTCCTTCTCGTTGTACCATTTGTTGAGCCTCCAAGATACTAGACTCGATGTCACTATCTATCCTCAGGTTTTGTAGCAGTACGGTAGTCTCGTTGACATCTAATCGGATCTCAGTATCGAACTCACCCAAAGTGTCAAACCATAAACGTTGATCGTGAATTTCTTGGAATGAGATCATCTTGTTGTGAATTTTTCGGCTTAGTGCATCGGCTACAACGTTTGCTTTACCAGGATGGTAACGAATGTCACAATCGTAATCACTAATCAACTCCACCCAACGACGTTGTCTCATATTGAGATCTTTTTGATTAAAAACGTGTTGAAGACTTTTGTGATCGTTGTAGACTATACATTGCGTACCATACAAGTAGTGTCTCCAAATCTTCAAAGCAAAGACAACAACACCAAGCTTGAGATCGTGTGTTGTGTAATTCACCTCGTGAACCTTCAATTGTCTCGATGCATAAGCTATGACCTTCCCTCGTTGCATGAGAACACAACCAAGGCCTTGCTTAGAAGCATCACAATACACGGTGAAATCGTCGTTTCCATCGGGAAGGGTCAAGATAGGAGCATTGCACAACTTATGCTTTAACGCTTCAAAAGCTTCTTCTTGCTCGGAACCCCACTCGAATGGTTTATTCTTTTGAGTCAAAGAAGTGAGCGGCTTCGCGATCCTCGAGAAGTTGGCAATGAATCGCCGATAATAACCAGCAAGACCAAGAAAAGAACGAACTTCGGTAGGAGTTGTAGGAACACACCAATTCTTCACAGCTTCCACCTTTGCAGGATCAACGTGAATTCCTTGGCTATTCACCACGTGTCCTAGAAATTGAACTTCCTCGAGCCAGAAATCACACTTCGAGAACTTCGCGTACAATTGCTCTTTCTTTAACAACTCAAGAACCAATCTCAAATGCAGTTCATGATCGGTGTTGGACTTGGAATAGATAAGTATGTCATCAATGAAGACGATCACAAACTTGTCTAGATAAGGATTGCATACTCGGTTCATGAGATCCATGAAGACAGCAGGAGCATTGGTTAAACCAAAAGGCATCACCATAAACTCATAGTGCCCATAACGAGTACGGAAAGCGGTCTTTGGGATATCATCTGTAGGATTCTATGTGCCCAAGACACTTAGAATATTGATGTGGTTAGTACGTTATGATCCAAGTCGGGTTATACCCAATAACAAGCTTAGCAAACACCAATTAATATTTAATTGATGATATGATCATGCAATTAAATATTTACACCAAATTTAGAAAATTGGTTTTCTAAACAATTATATGTGAAATGGGTCAAATCATAAGGATGATTTGTTGATGGGTTTTATTAATCACATTGTTATTTAAAAGGGTTTAAATAACATAAGATAATGCAATGTTAGTGATCTTTAATTAAAATGTTTAATTAAAGATTAGTGCATAAAACATAAGTATAGTTCTTGCACTTGTCACACATTAAAATCCAAGAGGGTCCATGAACTTTTAATGTGTTCACAAGACATTAAAATGAGAGGGAATCCCAGCCAATTTTAAATAAATTCGGCCACCCCCATGGACCAATGGGGTTCTTTCTTTTCCCTTGGTAACTCACACTCTTTATGAAAGAGTGTTGGACTCTCCAACCCACATGACTTCACTTGCAAAAAATCAAAAGAAAACTCTCTCTTTCTCTCAAAAGGTTACGGAACAAGCAGCAGAAAGGAAGGGGTTTTGGAGTTGATTTTGGTGTTCATTCTCCCTAACAAGAGTTGTTTGCTTCAAGGGCTTGGGGTATACAAGCTTGAGGACTTCTAATCTTGAAGTCTTGGCCGATTTTGAGCATCAAACATCCACTTTTCTCTCGGTTTTCTTGCTGCTGAAAGAGGTAGTTTGGCAGCTTGTTTGGTTGTCACATTATGAATGTTTTATGTGTTTATATAGCTTGCTTATTCACATATTAAAGATCCTTTTGATTTGGGTTTGTCTTTCATCTTAAAACATCATTTAGAACATGAAATTTTCAGCTTATTAACATGTTATAATGCCTATCTTCCGCTGCGTTTTTCAGAAAGTTTAAAAGGTTAAACTATGTTTTGATGTTCTAACAAACCCATCAATGGCATCTAGAGCCGGTTATGTGGATAACTTGCTTGTTCTTAGTCTTTAAAATCGGTTTTAAAGATGTATTATCAACCTATTAGAGGCTGATTTTGGGCTGCTATATTTTGTATGAATGATTCCCCAAACTTTCAAGGTCATATCACACATGCTAGTGATTAGACCTTGAAAGATATATATTATGAAATGTTGATTGTTTGGACAATGTTTAAAACCCAAAATTTCAGTTTATGTTGGCTGAAATTTGGTGGTTTTAAGTGGGGTTTCATTATATGTTTGGATGATATGATCATTGGATGTTAGTGTGCATAACCTAGCCTTTGGCCTTTTGATTTGGATGATTGGGATGGTTGGTTTTATTCATTCAATTGGGTTGTAATATTTATGTTTATTATTTGGGTTGTAATTATTTATTCATTTGGTTATGTAATAAATAGAATAGGTGCATTTCTTTTATTAGAAAAATGTATTAGGATACAATTTTGTAAAAGGAAGATGCACAAGATCAAGACCCAAAGATGGACATCAAAGACATGTACACTTGAAGCATTTGGATGTGGAATCGAGTGGGAGTTCATGGACACATATGATGTGTCATTGTTAACCCTTAGGAAAGACCTTATGACAACACTTGTGATGGCAAACAAGTGTAGTCAACTTAGTGGCTATGGTTATGCACATGTGGTTGAATGATATATGCTTGTTTGATTATTCATTTTATGTTGATTGTTTGATATATGGATATGCTTAACAATCTAAATAAATTATCATAACAAGCTGAATTTTTTGGTTCCTAATCATTAAGTGACTAATAAAAGGTTATTAAAAGGTTTAATGATTTCAAAATAAAAGAAGTTTTATTAAAAGTGAACCATAGGGTATCTTGTATTTGAAAGCATGCAAATACAAGTACATAGAGTTTTCTAAAACTAGAATTATGAAATCTCTAAACTTTTGACAAACAAGTTTAACACCGTCCTTTTGCACAACACTTGAGTCATTTGGAAACTCTAAATGGGATAAAGGTCACCTAACCATTTAGAGGGAACTTGTGATTTAAGGTGGGGATACCACATTGGTGGGATAAAGGTCACCTAACCACTTATGTGGGTAAACTCACACGTGTGTGCAAGTAGGATAACTTGATTTGCAAACCATGTTAAATGGATCACCTAAATATGGTTTCCAAATGGTGTTGATGGGATTAACATGCCGACTTTACATATGATGTTTAAAGTCGATCCCATACCTCTAGAAGTTGCAAATGGTTGCAACCGTCAATCGTTGACTACCTTATTAATTTAAATCGTGGGATAAAGGTCACCTAACCACAATTTAAATGTAATGTTGGGTTCTAGATTTTAATATAAAAATGACCTTAAAAGGCATTAATTATTAAAAATAGAAATATCGAAAATACTAAATAGACCTTTGTTAAATTTTGTAGATGGCCACCAACAATGAAAATCACGATAACTCATCCGCGTCCAACCAATCATTACGAGCGATCCTCCAAAAGGAACGTCTAAATCATAAAAACTTCATTGATTGGTATCGAAACTTGAGAATCGTTCTCAAGCAAGAGAAACGATCATATGTTTTAGACGACCCTATCCCCGATCAACCTACTGAGGATGATGAGGAGGCCTTCAACGATTGGTTGAAGTACACTGAGGACTCCGTCCAAGTGTCTTGTCTCATGCTAGCGAGCATGACTCCGGATCTCCAAAAGGAGTATGAACATCACGGAGCTTATGACATGATAACCCAGCTGAAGGAAACGTTCCAACAGCAGGCAAGGGTTGAGCGCTTCGAAACGGTTCGAGCACTCCATGCATGTCGTATGGACGACAACCAATCTGTTTCATCTTATGTACTTAAGATGAAAAGTCATATTGACCGCCTCGAGAGGCTTAATTGTCCCGTCTCGAAGGAATTGGCCACGGATTTGATCCTTAATGGCCTTACCAAGAAGTTCGAGACATTCGTGTTGAACTACAACATGAATGCTTGGGACAAAAGCATTGGTGAGCTTCACTCAATGCTGAAAACGGCCGAGGCGGCCATGGGTAAAAGGGTTTTACCCGTTCTCACCATCAATGAAGGTGGCAACAAGAAAAGGCCTTATCCCGCACCCAAGGCAAAGGTTGCCAAGGGTAAGGGACCCGTTTTGGGAAAGGGGAAAGGGGTGGTAAGGGTACCACCCAAACCACAAGAGAAGAAGCAAAAGGTTGCTACTAATGACCCATGCTTCAAGTGTGGGGAGATTGGACATTGGGCAAGGAATTGTCCCGTCCATCTCCAAGAGTTGAAAGCAAAGAGGGATGCCGGGCAGACCTCAGGTACAACATACATGATTCATATTGATCTTAATGTTACATCTTCAAACACATGGGTATTAGATACCGGATGTGGAACTCATATTTGCAATTTGTTGCAGGGGTTCACAAGAAGTAGGGACTTCAATCAAGGGGATGTTAGTCTCTTCATGGGCAATGGAACCAAAGTCCAAGTTGAAGCTCGTGGAGACTACATCCTAAAACTTCCAAGTGGCTTGGATGTTATTTTGAAGAATATTTTGTATGCTCCTAGTTTGACTAGGAACATTATTTCTGTATCCCAATTAAGACATTATGATTATGTATTATCTTTTGTTGAAAATGATATTCATGTTTCTTTAAATGATATGTTTTATTTTAAAGCAATTCCCATTAATGGTATTTATGAATTGGTTCATGAAAACGCTTTAAATAGTTCATTGTACCAAACTAACACCAAGAAACTCAAGTTGGACTTGAATGATACCTATCTTTGGCATTGTCGTCTTGGTCATATAAACAAGAAAAGAATTCAAACACTACAAAAGAATGGTCTTTTAAAAACAAGTGAATGTGATTCATTTGATGTGTGTGAATCTTGTTTACAAGGTAAAATGACAAAGGCACCCTTTAGTGGGACTAACGAAAGGGCAAAAGATTTATTAGGAATCATACATTCGGATGTATGTGGTCCTTTTAAGCCAATGACTAGGAATGGTGAAAGATACTTCATTACCTTTACCGACGATTATAGTCGCTATGGGTATGTGTACTTATTAAGGCACAAAGATGAAGCTTTTGAAATGTTCAAAATCTTCAAGAATGAAGTAGAAAATCAACTCAACAAGTCGATTAAAGTTCTCCGTACCGATAGAGGAGGTGAATACCTAAGTGATGCCTTTCAAGATCATCTTAGGAGTTGTGGGATTGTCTCACAACTCACTCCACCTGGAACACCACAACATAATGGTGTGTCTGAGAGGAGGAATCGAACCTTATTGGATATGGTTCGATCTATGATGGCTAGAAGCACATTACCTCTATCATTTTGGGGTTTCGCTTTGCTCTCCGCGGCCCGTATTTTAAATATGGCCCCAACCAAAAAGGTGGAAAGGACACCTTTTGAGATATGGCATGGAAGAGTTCCATCCCTATCATACTTAAGGGTTGGGGTTGTGAGGCTTATGTTAAGACTCCCACCCCAAACAAATTGGAAGTCCGATCCACCAAGTGTATCTTTGTTGGATATCCTAGAGATTCTATGGGATATTATTTCTATGATCCACTGGAACAAAAGGTGTTTGTTGCCAGAAAGGGTGAGTTCTTAGAAGCAAAGTTCCTTATGGAAGGAGCTAGCAGTAGAACAGTGGATCTTGAGGAAGATCAAGAACCACAACCCGATGCACGTTTGGTTGAAACTAGCACTCAACATGAGGATGTTGAAGATGATCAAATGGTTGATCAATACACACAAAACGTTCGCAGAAGTGGTAGAACTAGTAATCCACCTGAAAGATACGGATTTTTCATGGATGGATGCTATGTGGTAGATTCAGATGAACCAACCACATACCATGATGCAGTGTCCAATTTGGATTGTGACAAATGGCTTGAGGCCATGAACGTAGAGATGCAATCCATGTATGACAATCAAGTTTGGGAACTTGTTGTACCACCTCTTAATTCCAAGGTAGTTGGAAGTAAGTGGGTTTTCAAGAAGAAAACCGATATGCATGGAAACTTGGATACTTATAAAGCTAGACTTGTAGCAAAGGGTTTCACTCAAACTCAAGGGGTTGATTATGATGAAACCTTCTCACCTGTTGCGATGCTAAAGTCTATAAGGATATTGTTTGCCATAGCTGCTCATTATGATTATGAGATTTGGCAAATGGATGTCAAAACCGCTTTCCTAAATGGATATCTTGAGGAAGATGTCTATATGGTTCAGCCTGAAGGTTTTGTCGATCCAAAACATCCTAATAAAGTATGCAAGTTAAAGAAATCAATCTATGGATTGAAACAAGCATCGAGAAGCTGGAATCACCGTTTTGATGAGGAAGTAAAGAAATTTGGCTTCATCAAAAACGCTGATGAGGCTTGTGTGTATAAGAAGGCTAGTGGGAGCACAGTAACTTTCCTAGTATTGTATGTTGATGACATACTACTATTTGGAAATGACATTCCAACCTTGGAAGGTGTAAAAACCTGGCTTGGAAGTTGTTTTTCCATCAAGGATCTTGGTGAAGCCGCCTATATTCTGGGAATAAAGATCTATAGGGATAGATCAAGGCGGTTGATTGGTTTGAATCAAAGTGCATACATTGATAAGATCTTGAAAAGGTTCAAGATGGAGAACTCTAAGAAAGGTACCGTACCTATTCAAAGAGGAACGATATTGAGTACGACTCAATGTCCTAGCTCAAAGGATGAGCAAGATAAAATGAAGGCAATCCCATATGCATCTGCTATTGGATCCATCATGTATGCAATGATATGCACTCGACCGGACGTGTCATGCGCCTTAAGCATGACAAGTCGTTACCAGCAAAATCCTGGAAACAGTCATTGGATGGCTGTTAAAAACATACTTAAGTACCTAAGGAGGACAAGGGATATGTTCCTAATCTATGGATCTGGTGATGAGGAACTCGTTGTAAAAGGTTACACGGATGCGAGTTTCCAAACCGATCGTGATGATTCTCGGTCACAATCGGGATATATTTTCATTCTGAATGGAGGAGCGGTCTCTTGGAAGAGCTCCAAGCAGGATGTGGTGGCTCTATCAACTACAGAATCAGAATACGTCGCCGCCTCATTGGCAGCTCAAGAAGCTGCATGGTTGAAGAAATTCATTGCCGATCTAGGGGTTGTCCCTTCCATTCAGGACCCCCTAGAGATCTTTTGTGATAACGAGGGTGCGATTGCTCAAATCAAGGAACCTCGTGCTCATCAAAAGACTAGGCACATTGAGCGGAGATTCAACTACATACGAGATGAAGTTGAAAAAGGAAAGATATGTATTCGCAAAGTTCACACGGATCAAAACATTGCGGATCCTCTCACGAAGCTCCTTGAAAAAGCAAAGCATGAAGGTCATACTTGTGCCATGGGACTTCGATATTCTAGTGATTGGATTTGATCTGTAAACTTTGTATTTGGATATGTGGAACTCTTTATTATTTGAATAAAATTATTTGGTTATAATGTTTCAATTAATGTTCCAATTTAGCATGTTTAATCCATGAGTAAATTGTTTACTCTAAAAGTCCGTAGTCGTTCATACTTGTGGGAACAAGTGTGAGGTAAGATTATTATGAACTTGGATTGGTTGATATTCATAAGGATGAATATAGAGCAATGGGTTGCTACCAAGGTTCATAGATATTTGTGGGATACAAATATTGGACTAACCCGCATCTCAAATTTTACTACATGGAATCTTATTGATTGATCATAAGTAAATTTGAGTAAAGGCGAATATCATTTGGTATCCTCCAACCTGAGATACATATTGGGTTTTGATATTCACCAAGTATTATACCTTGAGCTTTTTCTTCACTGTCCTGAAAAGTGGACAGCACATAAGGGTATGTTCAGGTATGACACGAGGTGTTTGTGAGAAACATATGTAGTCAAGATGGAATTTGTTCCTCTTATTCGTTGAGAGTTAGATGTCTAAGGCCTGATTAAGTTAAATCAACAAGGAATGATCATTCTGTGTTCTTGGATTTAACATGACATCTGTAACAAAAGGATAAATGATTGATTCACCTAAATCATTTCAAGTAGGGTACTTGAAAGGGATAATGTTATTGAATGGCTATAAGTCATGCGTATTAAGGGTAGTAAACCGTTGTTAGGCGGTATTTACTGCTTGCATCAATCTTCTATGAATCTTGGGCAAGTGGGAGATTGTAGGATTCTATGTGCCCAAGACACTTAGAATATTGATGTGGTTAGTACGTTATGATCCAAGTCGGGTTATACCCAATAACAAGCTTAGCAAACACCAATTAATATTTAATTGATGATATGATCATGCAATTAAATATTTACACCAAATTTAGAAAATTGGTTTTCTAAACAATTATATGTGAAATGGGTCAAATCATAAGGATGATTTGTTGATGGGTTTTATTAATCACATTGTTATTTAAAAGGGTTTAAATAACATAAGATAATGCAATGTTAGTGATCTTTAATTTAAAATGTTTAATTAAAGATTAGTGCATAAAACATAAGTATAGTTCTTGCACTTGTCACACATTAAAATCCAAGAGGGTCCATGAACTTTTAATGTGTTCACAAGACATTAAAATGAGAGGAAATCCCAGCCAATTTTAAATAAATTCGGCCACCCCCATGGACCAATGGGGTTCTTTCTTTTCCCTTGGTAACTCACACTATTTATGAAAGAGTGTTGGACTCTCCAACCCACATGACTTCACTTGCAAAAATCAAAAGAAAACTCTCTCTTTCTCTCAAAAGGTTACGGAACAAGCAGCAGAAAGGAAGGGGTTTTGGAACTGATTTTGGTGTTCATTCTCCCTAACAAGAGTTGTTTGCTTCAAGGGCTTGGGGTATACAAGCTTGAGGACTTCTAATCTTGAAGTCTTGGCCGATTTTGAGTATCAAACATCCACTTTTCTCTCGGTTTTCTTGCTGCTGAAAGAGGTAGTTTGGCAGCTTGTTTGGTTGTCAAATTATGAATGTTTTATGTGTTTATATAGCTTGCTTATTCACATATTAAAGATCCTTTTGATTTGGGTTTGTCTTTCATCTTAAAACATCATTTAGAACATGAAATTTTCAGCTTATTAACATGTTATAATGCCTATCTTCCGCTGCGTTTTTCAGAAAGTTTAAAAGGTTAAACTATGTTTTGATGTTCTAACAAACCCATCATCATCATCATGAACTCGCAATTGATGATAGCCAGAACGTAAATCAATTTTCGAGAAAATAGCAGCTCCTTGAAGTTGGTCAAACAAATCATCCATACGAGGAATAGGATAACGGTTCTTGATGGTAAGCTTGTTAAGCTCACGATAATCGATGCACATACGAAACGATCCATCTTTCTTCTTCACGAAAAGAACAGGTGCACATCAAGGCGAAGAACTAGGGATGAAGCCCTTCTCGGATAGCTCTTGAAGTTGACTAGAGAGTTCTTGCATTTCCGATGGTGCAAGCCGATATGGTGACTTAGCCACGGGGTTTGCTCCCGGTATCAAGTCAATTTTAAACTCGACTTCACGCACGGGTGGTAAACCACTAAGGTCATCGGGAAATACTTCAGGAAAGACTCGTACGATAGGAACATCCTTAAGTTCTTTCCCTTTGACTTTCGGGTTGACCACGTAAGCCAAGAAGGCCATATACTTCTTGCTTAAGCACTTTCGGGCTTGAGTGCAAGACATGAGTTTAAGTCCTTTGGAAGATTTTTCACCGAACACTTTCAATGTATCTCTAGAGGGTAACGGTATACGAATGCACTTCTCGAAACAAATGATCTCGGCATGGTGTTTGGCTAACCAATCCATACCAATGATGACGTCGAAGCTTCCAAGTTTCATAGGGATAAGATCGATAAGAAAATCATGCGTGTCAAGACTTAAGATGCAATCACGAATAATGACGTCAACGGTGATCGGTTCTCCATCGGCAAATTCAACGGTAAGAGGTCTTTCTAGTTTCGTATGTGGCTTAGCAAGTATGGGTTCAAACTCTAACGAAACAAAACTCTTATCGGCTCCAGAAACAGGACATAGGCATAAGTTTTATTAATAAGGAACATACCTGTTCAATTTTTAAGGTATTTAACGATACAGGTAAAGTATGAAAAGAATCGGATCACAAAAGTTAAAGGTGAGTTAACATACCATTCACCACATCATTGTTTTCTTGTGCTTGGTTGGCGTTGATGTTGAAAGCACATCCTCGGGCTTGTGGCACATTACCCACAAGACGGGGGCATTGTCGGCGGAAATGACCAGGTTCCCCACAGTTGTAGCAAACACGGTTTGTGACCACGGCGGCGTTGTTAGGTGCACGGTGACAAGTCGCCACCAAGTGACCATATTTACCGCATAAAGTACAGATACGGCATGGTTGATTTCCCGGGTGATGGTACCTACAAGTGTTGCACATAGGCTGAGGACCAGCATAAGCCCTAGCCCCAGGCACTTGTGCCACAGGTGCAGCCGCAGGTACAAGTTGTCTTTGGGGTTGTTTGGGTGCAGCCACGGCATAGTTGCGTGCCGGTGTGAACTTGCGCTTCTTCTTGTTGTTGTTGTTGTAAGACGGTTCAGCTTTGGTCTCCTTAACAGCCTCGGTAGCCATCTTCTCTACATTCTTTGCACCCTTCACAGACATGGTGCCCGCTCGTATATGGTTCTCGGTGAGTTGAGCGGTGATAGTAATGGCTTCTTCCAAGGTTGTGGGTCGGCTACCCACCACAGCATCTTGAATTTGGGGTGGTACACCCTTAATGAACTTCTCGATATTGTGGGGGACACTGTCGACCATGTGAGGCAGCAGTATACTCAACTCATGATGCCTAGTTGAGTAGGCCAAATGATCACCATCATTTTGCTTCAAGTTCCAAAACTCTTCTTCCAACTTTTGCAATTCACTTCTTGGGCAGAACTTCGCGATGGCAATGTTCTTGAACTCTTCCCAGGTAAGTGCTAGCATAGCTTCAGGACCACGGTTTCTCTTCTCGCTATTCCACCAGGTAAGTGCCCTTTGTTGGAGCACACTAGTGGCATAACGAACCTTGAGCGTCTCGGGACACTCACAAATGATAAAAGTATTCTCCATGCTTTCGAACCACTCAAGAAGACCAGTGGCTCCTTCCTTGCCACTAAAACTAGTGGGCTTGCAAGAGCTAAAGTGCTTGAAAGTGCAGGTTTGATTGTTCCCGTGTTGATTGTTCCCGTTTTGGTTGTTGCTATTCTCTCCATGACCATTTCCATTGTTGCTAGCATTGGTCATTAAAGTGCTATTAAGTTCAGCAACCATGGTCGGGATGACAGCAGCCATTTGTCGAGCAATCATGGCGGCTAACTTACGATCGGAACTTCCACGCTTTCCATGATGACGAGACATGCTGGATTATACAATATGAGTTAGATACGAGAATTGGAATAACAAGATTTATAGTTCAACAAGGATAAGGCAAAAGTTGTAAGGCACATGGAATGGTTCCATTTGGTAACGCATTACCATTTGGAAACGTTGACACGTCAACGTAAGTTGACCCACTCGCCTTAGAAATTTGTGTATGTTGACCATAGTTTATCACTCATCCCAGAAATCCCCAGGTAAGCATAACTAGTCCCGTAGGATTTATGTGATATGCTTGCCTTAGCCTGAGGGCCTTTTGCCAGGAAATCCAGAATACAGGTGTCTATGTGTCACACAAATTTCTTAGGTTCATGAAATCAAAACCTTGATGAGATTTTACATAGATTAGACATAAGTCTAAGGATTCAAATCATAAGCATAAGTATACGATTCCACGTGTCGTCGAGAATAAGATTAAGAAGTTTCATTTGTCGGGGAGAGTCAAAGTGTCAAAGGTAAGTGTTGATACATGTATGTCCCTAGATCAGGATTTGTAATGTAATAGATCTTGTTTGTCTGATCATCATCATCCTCATCATCATCATCACCATCATCTCCATCTCCATCTTTAATCTTTAGTGGCTCATCTTTAGATCCCTTAAGCTTTAGCATGATGGTCTTCTTAGCCTCCTCCAACTCCTCAATCTTTTTAGCAGATGTGACATTGTGCTCTTGGAGTTGGGCGATCTCATGGCTATGAGTAGCCATTTGTTGGGCCTGCTCATCTATCAACCGAGCCTGCTCCGAGATCTGCTGAGACTACGCCGCAGTAAGATCTGTCAGATGACGGAACTGCGCTGTCTTCTCCTCATCAGCAGCTAATAAACGCATCACCATCTGGTTCAGCGCAGAAAGCTGTTCCTCTACCCCAATTGGAGGTAGAGGTGATCCGTATATATGTGAGGGATGTGAAGAGGGTCCTGCTTGGTGGCCAGTGGTGGTGGTGGTGGCTGTGGTGAAGATGGGGTTTGGTCGGGTGATAGTGGAGGTGATGTAGGAGTGAAAGATATGGTGGTGGTTGGCATATGTACTGTGGTGGGAGGTGTGGTGGTGGTAGTGGTAGCTGTGGTGGCTGTGGTGGTGGATGGTGTGGCTGTAGAAGTGGTAGTGGTGGTGGTAGATGTAGTGGCTGTGGTGGTGACGAAGGTGAGTCTTCTCTTCTTCTTCTTCTAGCCGTGGGGCTGAGCCATCCTTTTCTTCCTCGATCCAGTCGAGGTGGATGCTCCCCCTAGAACACGGCTAGCTGGCTTAGGGGCATAGCTAGGATCTGCAGTAATCTCTCCCGAATCCCTGGGGCGTTCGCCAACCGCCCGGAGTCCATACTCTGTGGGAACAACCTTGCTTCCCACAGTCCTTGTCAAAGGCTCCTCATCAGACTCTTCTTCCTCCTCACCAGGTATGAAGTCCTGGTGGAATCCAGCAGACTCAGCTATGTCACCTGTGGGGGCAGATGCTGGAGGTATAACGTCTGTAGCTGTGCCTCTTGGTGGAATAGGCATGTCATCTCCAGCATCTCCACTGTCATCATCATCTGAATCATGAGAGGGTAGAGCAATCTGCTCAACATCCGAATCACTATCGTCGTGGCGCCACTTCCTCCTGGCTGGCACCACGTAGTCCTCCCGGGCCAGATGCCCAAACAATCTCCTGACAGGGGGTTTCACCTGCTTCCCCTTGTATACCTTCATCCTCCCCAAGGTTGTGTCATCCATCACCTCTAGAACAACAGCATCATCCTTCTCCTTAGGCAGGGAGGGGAGCTTCTGGTCGATAATCAGCTGCATAAACCTCGGGTACATACAGAAGCCCTCCTTCCCTTTCCCCTCGAAGTTCTCCACCAGGTAGGTGAAGATCATCTTGGAGAAGCTGAACGGGTGGTTCAGCACCAAAGCAACATATGGGTTCTGAATCTGGTCGGAAAGCTCATCAAAACCTCCCTTCCTGGAAGCTATACACTTTAGCAGCATGTGCGCAAGATACTTAAACTGGGGACAGAGGTTGCTCTTCTTGAGCACCCCAGCATTAATGTCCCAGAGTACTTGGCTCTAAGAAAGCATCCTCTGACAGTGAGGGGGTGTAATCTAGTTGGACAATCAGCGTCGTCCCCCAACTGTAGCACTATCCTAAGATCCTCCTCCGAGATAGCTATAGCCTCTCCAAAGATGGTACTTCTGATGCAGTGAGGCTCAGAGGATCTATCAACTGTAGCACCTTCCCAGAAGGCCTGGTGAATGGACCGGTAAGGAGTGCAGGGAGCAGATATGGCGTGTGCAATCCTCGATCTATGTAAAAAGGTGATAATGCCCGAGAAATCAGCAGCATTTCTGGATGTCAGATTTAGATGAGCACATATATTGTGCTTCGTACTCATAGTCCATCGACTCGCCATCTGTTACACAAATAAAGTAAACATTAGTACCATTGGCTAAGAATGTCATGAAACACTTGAACTTGAAGAAAAATTCTTTCTGTCATGCGATTGAGGTTGTGCGACTGAGATCAGTCGTGCGACTGAGCAGTGCGACTGGGATTCAGTCGTGCGAATGCCCCCATGCGTACGACTGAGTGTGCGACTGGACTCATGCGTATGTAACCTCATGCGGTTACACCAGTCGTGCGACTGAACTCATACGCATGGTTCAGTCGTGCGGTTAAGCAGTTCGCACCCTTCAGTCGTGCGACTGAAGTTCATCAACCTGTCCATTCGCATGATGTACTGACTGTTCAATTCAAAATCAATTTTTCACCAATTTTGAGTTTTAGACTTCGTGTTCAGGTTCATTAGACTCGCAATCCATTCTTATAACACCTAACATCTTTAATTTCTTTTGTTTGAGTCATTTAGTTAGGTTATTTATGCACTTAAGTCTCGGTTATTTTACGAGTCCGAATGTACTGATTTTGTGTCAAATTGAATGTTATGGTAGTGCTTCTTCACCGCAAATTACCTGTAGAATCGATGTATATGGTCAGTAATCAAGAAACGGGGTTTTATAGGGATCAAATGAAATTTGCAGAGTGACTTTAGTTCGTGCGATTTAGGGTTAATTTGATAGTGGTGAGTCTCTGCGACCGACTCGCCCTCTATTTATACTAACCCTAAATTCAATCGTGCGACTGGGCTCATACGCACCTTTCAGTCGTGCGAGTGGGCCTCAGTCGTGCGATTGGTTCAGTCGCCCTTCTTCAGTCGTCCGACTGGATCTCAGTCGTGCGACTGACTCATTCGCTCGCTCTTAAGCATCCGACTGGGCCAATCGTATGGGCCATTCGGTTGGATGGTCCATACTCATGGTCCATTCGTACGAATGGCTCCCATTGGTATGATAAGTCCATACGAATGGTCCATTCGTGCGAATGGGTCATACTTATAAAATTTTCTCCCAATTTGAACATTTAACATTTAAACCCTTTTAACTGTTGAAATTAACATTATTAGCTTTGATCATCTCAGACATTATCATTTTAACTTGAAGACTTTTGATCACTTCAGACGTGATCCTTTTAAACACTTTGTCACCTCAGACGTGACCCTTTTAAACTTTGAAAACACATGTGGTCATCTCAGACATGACCCTTTTAAACTTTGAAAACACATGTGGTCATCTCAGACATGACCCTTTTAGGTGAGTTAGTCCCATACTGATTTCATGATGCAGTCCGACAAACAAACAAACTGAAATGACTAAAAAACTTAGAAACTTAAACTTAAGTACAAAAATTTAACTTGTTTTTGACTTTTTGTGAGAGATAAATCCTAAGATAGAAATCTACTGGATTTGGTTCCAGAATAGGCAGCTTCTACTTAGTTTGACCACACCTGGACCAATTCAATTTTGGAATCATACAGGCAAGTCAAATCATTTGGGACTTGTTATCAAAACCTTTTGATGCTCAATTCTTGGTTTTCATCCAGAGTCGTTAGCAAATTTAGGAAATCATACTAGTGCTATTAGATTCCCACATTGATTTGAACTTTCAAGAATTGCAGCCACAATGATTGTCAGTATATTTGTCCTCTTAAATCCATACACAGACTTTTGACACAAACTGGTGATGGTTTTAGGTTTAATTATTTCAACTAACATTTGTGAATCCCACACTTATATGGTAATCAACATTCCTCAGGAGCTTTTGAGCGGTCTACGGGTATTTTTACAAGAAGAGACTATTCTTAGAGCTTTCAAAGAGAAGCCAGTCCTCAGGTCAGTGCCATCGCACAGCAGAGAGGCGGCAAACAACAATGAATTCTAGAATATCTAGGTTATGCTTATCCTCAGGTCAGTGCCATCGCACAACAGAGAGGCACACAACCTATCTTCTTGTTATGGCAGCTAAATTTTCTTTTGCACAGAATGCACCAACAACATAAGTCATTAGCTTGATAGCATTTGTCTTTCATTTTTTTCGTACTTTGCTCTATTTATGGTCATCCGCACACATTTGTGGCGTTTCCATGCTCATTACCCCTTATTGGAATATTGTTGATTGTGTTAACCAGTGATAAGATGGGAGCCCACAGTTAGTTGAACAACTTAGTTTGATCTTGAGATCAACAGTCAGGTCTAATCATCTATTGTGTTGAATCTACCGACATATCATTTGTGGTCTAGCAACCTCTAGGTCTACTTTCGTTATGTTACCTTAGTAGTTGCCAGATTTCCTATCATCTTTCCTTTTATATTGCTCAGAATACACAGACTTATACTTTGAATTTTGCATCTTTTGGAAATTAAATTTTAAAGTCCCTCTTGATTTGTTCCTGTGTACTATCATTTTCCAAAGGGTTTGAATCGGTATCACAGATACGATCTACCTTATATCAGCTATCCACTCCTTCTTCCTTGTTTTTTTTGTTTTTTTTTGATGTTACAGGCTGACCTATTCTCCCCTTAAAATTCTAAAATCATACTGGATTTAATTATTTTAGGATTTTAACAGACAGCTAAATAACATGAATTTAATTTAAACAAAAAATAAATTAAATAAAGAAAATAAAATAGAAAAAATTTAACTACAATGCATCGGACTACATATGATCATCATCAGGGATAACATAACTTTTCTTTTTAACGCCGTTGACCTCTAACAGATATAGAAAACGTGGTTTATCAAAAGCTTTTGTATAGAGGTCAGCGCGTTGAAAATCAGTATTAATTTTTACCACATCGATTAAGTTCTTTTCAAAACAGTCTCTTATAAAATGGTATTTAATACCGATGTGTTTGGTCTTTGGATGTTGGACTGGATTTTTAGTTACTGCAATTGCAGCAGAGTTATCAACAAAAATAGGAGTAGAATAAAACTTTAAACCATAATCCCGCATTTGCTGTTGAATCCAGATGATTTGAGAACAGCAACTTGCAGCAGCAACGTATTCGGCTTCACAGGTTGACAATGCAACCGAGGTCTGCTTCTTACACTGCCAGGTAATTAATCTCCTCCCAAAGAATTGACACCCTGCTGATGTAGACTTGTAGTTCATTTTGCACCCCCCGTAATCCGAGTCACTATACGCTGTGAGCTCAAAGTCATCATCATAAGGATACCATAACCCAAGTGTGGGTGTACCCTTCAGATAACGAAATATCCTCTTAACCCCGATCAGATGGTTTACCATAGGCTTAGCCTGATATCTAGAATATAAACATGTAGCATACATGATATCAGGTCTTGAGGCTGTGAGGTAGATGAGGGATCCAATCATTACTCGGTACATTGTGGCATCTACCAGATCTCCATTTTCATCAGGTGATATATCATGATTTGTAGCAAGTGGAGTCCCAGCAGCAGAAGCATTCTCCATGTCAAACCGACTGAGAATGTCTCCCACATACTTGGTCTGATGTAGAAAGATCCCATTTGGTGTCTGATCCACCTGTAACCCGAGAAAGAATTTCATCTCCACCATCGCACTCATCTCAAACTCTTTCTTCATAACTGCTTCAAACTCTTTGCATAATTCTTTGTTCTTTGAACCGAAGATTATGTCATCGACATAGATCTGTACTAGCAGCAGGTCTCCATCTTTTTCTTTTATGAACAGCGTGCAGTCAATGACTCCTCTGCGAAAGCCGTGTTTCACAAGGTGAGTGAGAGTTTCTCATACCAGGCCCTTGGAGCTTGATAAAGCCCGTATAAGGCCTTGTCGAGTTTGTAAACTCTGTTCCGATGATAAGGATCTTCAAATCCCTCGGGTTGACTGACATAAACTGTTTCTCTAATTTCTCCATGAAGGAATGCACTCTTCACATCTAATTGATAGACTTTAATCTTCATGTACGATGCATAGGCAAGGAAGATACGGATGGCTTCCATCCTTGCCACGGGTGCAAACACTTCATTGTAGTCAATCCCCTTGACTTGGCGAAATCCCTGAACCACCAGTCGAGCCTTGTTCCTGATAATGACCCCTTGGTCATCTTTCTTGCATTTTAAGACCCATTTGGTGCCAATGACCTTAGCACCTTTAGGTCTATCTACCAGAGTCCATACACCTAACTTCTTGAACTGAAGAAGTTCTTCTTGCGTGGCACTCACCCATGCCTCATCGTTTAGTGCATCACTAACTTATTTTGGCTCAAATTGCGAGACAAAACACCTATACGCACCGTCATGAATGTATCCCTTTTCCATAACAGAGGCATAATCAGCTGAGTACGGCTGATTTCTTGTTTGTACTCCTGATCTGACATCCTTAATGACATTGTCTAGGGGATGATAGACGTTTAGACGTGATCTTGGAGTAGTAGGAACAGCTACCTCAGAGCCAAGATTATGAACATTTGGTTCTACATCTGAGGTGGAAGGAGTTTGAGGTTCCGAAGTCGAAGGTGCATCACTGTTAGATGCTTGTGGACTTGCAGGAACTGGAACATGTTCCTCCTGACTGTTCTGGTCATAATCTTCAGCTTCATCTTCTGAGGAGGAGTCACTGTCGTCGACTACTCCCCTTGGCTGAGTAGATGATTCTCCCTGTGAGCTAGATGATGTTGAATCAAGAGATGGTGTGTTCAAGATATCATACATCATTCGAGTAGCTAACTCATCATCCAAAGGAGAGATAGGGATGTTGAAGGACTTGAAGAATCCATCATAGTCGAAAAAGTAGGCGGGTCCTTTGCCAGTAGGTGGTGTGGTATATCTCTGAACATCAACATTACACCACACTTCTACTAGACCCGTTGAGTTGTTGTAAACTCTCTTGTTCGATATGTTGTATCCTAGGAAGATCCCTTCATCAGCCTTCTCGCTGAATTTTCCTTCTTGAGTCTTCTTCAGAAGTGTGCACGGCGCGCCAAATGGTTCGAGATACTCCAGATTCGGTTTGCGTCTTTGTAGTAGCTCGTAACATGTCTTTCCGTGGCGCTTGACTATCAGAACTCGATTCAGTGTATAACATGCATTAGCCACTGCCTCATTCCAGAATTGGATAGGCAGTTTCGAGTCTGCCAGCATTGTCCGTGCTGTCTCTATCAAGCTTCTGTTCTTTTCTCAGCAACACCATTCATCTGAGGCGTGTAGGCAGAAGTGAATTGATGCACAATTCCCTTTTCCTTGCAGTAAGCCTCCATCCACTGATTCTTGAATTCAGTCCCGTTGTCTGAGCGTACTTGTCTAACCTTCAGCTTGTAGAGAGATTCCAGTGTGGTTACTAACTCCTTGAACGACTCAAATGTTTCTGATTTGGACTTCAGAAACATTACCCAAGAGAATCTTGAGTAGTCATCAGTAACCACAAAACAGTACAAGTCACCTGCAATGCTCTTTGTACTGACTGGACCAAACAGATCCATGTGAAGAAGTTCAAGAGGAAGTTCTATTGAATGAACTTTCTTTTCCTTATGAGACTTCTTCGTCTGTTTGCCTTTCTTGCAAGCTACACAAAAATCAGGAAGCTGGAAATTCTTGACATTAACTCCTCTCACAAGATCCTTCTGAATCAAGTGATTCATCTTCCGTTGATTAATGTGTCCCATTCTCCTATGCCAGGAGATGGAATCCTTCTCAGTAGCTTTTGATAGAAAGCACTGAACTTCATGATCCGTTGTAGAAGCCGTTGAGAGATCCAAAACATAAAGGTCTTTATATCTTGAAGCTGTCATCAGAACCTTGGTCCTCCGGAATCACGTAGTCTTTCTTTAGAACATAACACTTCTTGTTGTCGAATATGACTTTAAATCCTTTATCACAGATTTGGGAAACAGAAAGTAAGTTGTTTTGAAGTTGTTGAACGTAGTTCACCTTATCAAACTTAACTTTCTGATTTCCAACTTCTCCCTGAGCTGTGATATAGCCTCCTTGTTTCCAGCAAATGAAACATGCACCTCCTTTTATTTGTTTGACGTTTGATAAAAGGGCCCTGTTTCCTGTCATGTGCCTGGATGCTCCGCTGTCTACAATCCACGTGTTGGTTTCAGCACTGTAGCGAACACCCTGCACATACAATGTAAAGTATTAGTTTAGGTTAGGAACCCAAGCCTTTACTGGCTTGGGTTTCCCAGAGGCATCACACATCATGAATTCAACCCATTGACCCTTAGAGGGTGAGGGTAGCTCAGGTTCCTTCTTGTCATCATTATCAGACACAAAGGATGACTTCTCTTTCCATAAGCCAGATTTGTGCAAAGCCTGTTTGTGATAAACAGTCGACTGGCTAATGGGTTGAACTTTTGGTTCACTAGTTCTTCTAGGTGGAGTTAAAGAACTCCTCTTAGAAGACCTAGGTTTTGAATCCTGAAGTTCAATCTTCTTCCTAGGTGTCTGATAGTAAGGACAATAGGAAGCAATGTGTCCACACTCTCCACAATTGTAGCACGACCTGCTATCAACTTTATGATTAAACTTTCTTTGTGGAGATGTGTGTGACACCCTAGTAACATCACTCAATTTGGGTTTTGACTCTGTTTCTTTTGATGTTTTCTCTTGTTTAACAAAATTAATTGTTTTAACATTTTTAACATCCTTTTCTTTTTGGTTAACTGGTTTTGACATGAAACTTGTGAAAGATTAACATTAGCAGTCCTTTTAGATTCAGATTTGACTTTGTTTGACCCTGACTTTATATTAACCTTTTCAAATTCTTTTTCTAGATTAACACAAGGCATTTTACCCTTTGCCTTTGAAGTGGCCTCCTTTTGTTTTGTTCCAGATTCAATTGATGAACATGAGGAATCTGGATCACTAACAAGAGGAGTAGACACCACATGATCCTTGATGGGATTAGTATTTATTGGTCTACTCTTAGTGTTCATCAAGGTCTCAGGTGTGGTGGAACCACTTGATAACCCAATCCCTCCCCTTTGTTTCTTTCTCTCACTAAGTGTTGGACAATTGTGATGAACTTGTCCAACTGTGCAGTTTCTGTTTTAAAGAGTTTACTTCTACTTCTAAAACTGCCTTTTGCTTCTTAGTGTCTTCTAGGGAGTTAAGATAGTACCTATGTCATTAGCTTGGTTAAATGCAACTACTTCAGTTTCCCTAAGCTGTTTAGTCAAAAGGTCTATCTTTTCTTTGTAACTATGCTCATTTTGTTTTAAAACTCTATTAGCCTCAGTGCACAGTTGCAAATCCTTTACTAAGTTATCATTATGATCTAATAACCTAGCAAATTTCTGATCTATGCTATCTCTAAATGTATTACAATCAGAACAAGCATGATTTTTAAACAGTTGGTCAGTGGTACTTACCTGAGGAGATTCAGAAGAATTAGCCATCAACGCAGCATCAGATGTCTCTGGTTCTGGTGATTCTGTCGATTCTGTCTTTGCTGTGGACGTCCCTTCTTCAGGCTTGTAGCTGACCTCAGTTGCAGTTGTCTCTTCACTATTTGACATCGCTATCTCAATGCAATATTTCCTTCACTTGCGGAATCGTCATCTAAGTCTTCAACGCTTGCAATGTTTGATTCCCCTGGAGAGACAAACGAAAGCTCCAGTCCTGTCCTTCATCATCATGAGCAGTCAAGGCTTTTGGATCCTTGCTTGATGAAGTAGAACTGCTAGCTTGCTTGTCTTGACGAGTGAAGGACGAGAATGGGTTCCCGTTCCCAGTCTTCTTTGGCTTCACACATTCTCTCTTGAAGTGCCCCTTCTCTCCACAGTTGAAGCAGGTCACCTTACTCTTGTCAAAGCCAAATGTGGTATCCTTAGTAGCAACCAAGTTCTGTCCGGTCTTTTTCACAAACTTCTTCGCCCTCCGGACAGCACTTGCTAAGGCCCACATAATGTCCATCCTCTCCAGCTCCATCTCGTCTACCTGCTCGTAGTCTTCATCTGCCAGATGGCAGTTTCCAATCTTCCCAGCAACAAGTCCATCATAGGAATGAACCACTGCTGCCAAGAGATCCATATGCTCTCGAGCTACTTCCACAGTCACGTTACCGAGGTTCTCGGTCTTCAATCTAGTAGCATTTGCTTCAGATCCAATATAATGGGTACAAGAAGACCCTGACGTAAATGATCCTGAAGGAGAAGCTTGTGAAGGACCCGATGAGCTAGACACAAATGCAGTCTGAAGAGGTGCTCCAGATGTCTTAGCTTGAGGAGTGGCATTGTACAAAGCTGGATTTTGAGTGTACGAAGACTTCTGAGCTCTGTACTTCATCCTTAGTGCTTCTTCTCGCAGCTTTAGAATGAAGTCATTGATATCCAACTTTGCCAACATCTCATTCTGTCTCAGGTTTGACACAAATGAAGCCCACTTTCCGGCAAAATCCGTCTGCAAAATTTGACACTTTTTCTTCCATGGTAGTAGCAACCCCATGTGTATGCAGTTCACTCATCAGATGGTAGAATCTATCAATAACATCATCCAAACTCTCGTTTCCCATCGATGAGAAGTTGTCAAATTCTTTATAGTTCCTTAGCTTTAATTGCCTTAAGCGAAGCATTCCCGTCATATCTCTTTTCCAGCTCATCCCACAATTTCTTCGCCTGCTTATTCTCCAAGTACTGGTGGAAAATATCTTTAGGAATAGACTGTGTGATCAATGCATAGACTCTCTTCTCTGCATTATACTTAACTTTCTGAGCATCCGTCATCCCTCCAAAAGTAAGCTTTACCCCATCGGCTCCCACCGGCATACTGTACCCTATCTCGATAGCTTCCCATAAATTTGGATCCACTCCATTGAGGTAGATCTCAAAACGTTGTTTCCAGTTGGGGAAACTCATCTAACGTTAAGAGCTTTGGTGGTTTATTATGATTCCCCACCTCACTCTCAAGCAACAGTAGGTTCTGGATTCTTGAGTCCTTCCCGGCAGTAAACGCTGACATCTGATCTTCCATGTCGATTAACTTTAAGTGTACTAAACAATCTGTCAAACTGGTGCGACTGGGTGATGCCAATGGGCTATCCGTGCGAATGAACTATGCGACTGGTTCAATCGTGCGGCTGAACTAAGCGATTGGTTCAGTCGTGCGAATGAAGCTGATGCGTATGAACACTGCGAACGGATGGTTCAGTCGTACGAATGGAGATGCACTAGGTCCAATCGTGCGTCTGGACAATGCGAATGAAGTCCAGTCGTGCGAATGGCTCACTCGTGCGACTGAAGCTGCTATTTTGCAAAAATTTCTAGGTTAAACGTGTTTTAGCCATAAAAATTCGAATTTTCGCCAACCCTAATCGCCTAAGGCCGTAGAAACCAAAACTTGATGAGCAGGGGACGTCCAAGACAACTTTTGACACCAAAATATTGCGTTTTAGAGTAAAAACAAAACTTTGTATCAAACTTGATTGAATCACACGTAATCAAGAGCCAAAGCTCTGATACCACTTGTTTGGACCTGGTATTTGAATGAAATACCGAATGATTAACGTGTAAACCAAACCAAATAGTGCGGAATCCTATTTGATTGGTGATCCAATCAGTGAGAACGCATGTAGAATCAATAAAGTATTGAATCTAACGTTAAGAATCGATTAGGAATCGATCTATAGCGTTCTATGAACTTGGAGTATCAATTTGGAGGCTTCTGGACGGCTAGGGTACGTCTGGAGTCGAAATAGAATGAATGCTTACGTTTTTCCACGAATTGGGTTGTATTTATAGGTTAGTATTGTTCATTCGTGCGACTGAACCATAAGTATGGTTCAGTCGTGCGATTGAACCATGCGGTTGATCCATCCGCACGACTGAGAGTTCAGTCGTGCGACTGAGCCAATCTTATATTACAATCATACGACTGATCCAGTCTCCTGGTTCAGTCGTGCGACTGAGTCATTTGTATGAAGTTATTCATGCGTGTGGTCCATTCGCATGGGCCATTCGCATGAGAACTTCATTGTGTTAAGTTTGAATGTATTAATTAATATAACTTTATGTGTATCAATTCAAACAATCACAAACCTATTTAACCAATTCAACATCGACTCATTAATGAAATATTAAACATTATAAATCACAAACAACCAATGTCATTTCATTAATCATTCCAAACATACATCAGAATCAGACAAACAAGATCTATTACATTCATATCCTGATCTAGGTACATACATGTATCAAAAATCAACATATGTTTATTTGGTTAACTTTGACTAGTTTGATTAATCCCTTTTTAAAGTTATCTCTAATCAAATGATACCTGATATTAATATGCTTTGTCCTGAGTGCTGCACATGATTCTCTGTGATGGAGATAAGACTATTGTTGTCTATGTGGATGGGAGTCTCTTTAAAGTTAAATCCATAGTCCAGCATCTGATTTTGAATCCAAAGCACTTGAGCACAACCGCTTGCAGCAGCAATGTATTCAGCCTCAGCAGTTGACGCAGACACACAGGATTGTTTCTTGCATTGCCAAGAGACTACTCTTCCACCAAGAAATTGACCTCCCCTGATGTAGACTTTGCAGTCATGTTGCAACCACCATAGTCACTATTTGTATAAGCATACAGATTAAAGTCAGAATTCTTTGGATACAAAAGTCCAAGTGATGGAGCACCTTTGAGATATCTTAAAATTCTTTTGACAGTGACCAGGTGTGACATCTTGGGGTTGGCTTGATATCTTGCACAAATGCATGTAGCAAACATGATATCTGGCCTGCTAGCTATGAGGTACATAAGAGACCCAATCATTATCCTATAGAGATGCTCATCAACACACTCCCCCTCAAGATCAGGTCCATGGGAGTGATTTTTGGCTATGGGTGTCTTAGCAACCTTACAATCAGTCATATTAAACTTTTTAAGTATGTCCTATACATACTTTGACTGACTTATGAGGATCCCATTGTCAACTTGCTTCACTTGAATTTCTAGAAAGAAATTGAGTTCCCCCATGACACTCATTTCAAACCTGTCCTTCATCAGCTTCTCAAAGTCTTTGCAGAGTTTTAGATTAGTTGACCCAAAGATAATGTCATCTACATATACTTGAACTAGCATTATGTCATTTCCTGTTCCTTTGATGAAGAAAGTTCCATCTATAGTACCCCCTTTTGTAGCCATGTTGAAAGAGATACTTGGTGCAGCCCATAAAGAGCTTTATCAAGCCTGCAGACATAATCAGGATGATCAGGATCTGCAAACCCAGGTGGTTGTCTGACATACACCTCTTCATCAATAACCCCATAAAGAAAAGCACACTTGACATCAAGTTGGTAGACCTTGAAATTATTGGATGCAGCAAAAGCTAGGAATATTTTAACAGCTTCAGGTCTTGCCACAGGAGCAAAAACATCTGTGTAGTCAATTCCTTCTTCTTGAGTATATCCTTGAACAACTAGTCTTGCCTTGTTCTTGATGATAAGTCCTCTATCATCCTTCTTGTTCCTAAAAACCCATTTTGTTCCTATGGTAGTCTTCCCTTGAGGAAGAGGACATAGGTTCCAAACCTTTTGCCTTTTGAATTGAAGCAGCTCGTCTTGCATAGCTTCAACCCACTTCCATCCTTTAGAGCCTCATCAATTTTCTTTGGCTCTATCTGGGACAAGAAACAAGAATGAAGACAAACATTTGCTTCATGGGTTTGTCCTCTTGTTCTCACCCCTGAATCAACATCTCCAATGATGTTTGTGGTAGGATGAGACTTGTGGATCATTAGCTGAGGGATCACAGCAAGTTGCTTAGACAGATCTAAATTTCAGAAATTCTGATCTGGCAAGGAAGATTCACCCTCCACATCAGCACACTTATCAAGATTGACTTGATCCAATGAGTGTGTGATATCATTGATGTTGTCTTCAATGGAGTGGTTATCAGCATCAAGAAATTCTTGATACTTTCACCACCACCATTTTCTCCAACATTTGAAGGTTCTTCCTCTGAGTTTTATGCCTCTAAGCTGGAATTTGAAGGCACCCCAGAAGTATAAGCAGGATTTGTCATTAATGTGCTGGTAGAAGCTTCATTTGCAGGATTGGTTACCACTGGAGCTGAAGATGTGTAACTTGAAGGTCTTCTTAGCTCAAATCTTGGGTCAGGATCACCTGTAGGTAGTATATCTGTGGACCCTGAAACATTCTCACATGATTTATTAAAACAGTTGGTAACTAAGTCAAGATCAAATAGCCAATCCGGACCAGAACCTTTCACACTAGGAGTGTGCTCATTTAAAGTCATATTGGCTGACTCCTCAACTACTCTAGTTCTGAGATTGTATACTCCATAAGCTTTAGCTTGAGAAGAGTATCCAATAAAGTGTCCATCATCTGATTTCTCAGCAAACTTGGCAATTTGATCTTTGGTATTCAAGATGGTGCAAGGACATCCAAATGACCTGAGAAAACCAATGAAGGGTTTTCTCTTATGCCAAAGTTCATAAGGAGTCTTACCATGTGTCTTAACCACTAAAACTCTGTTTTGCACATAGCAAGCAGTGTTCACTGCCTCTGCCCAGAAGGTGATGGGCAGTTTAGAGTCAGACAACATAGTTCTTGCAGCTTCAATTAGTGTCCTGTTTCTCCTCTCAGCAACACCATTTTGCTGAGGAGTCCTGGGAGCACTATATTATCTTGTAATACCTTTTTCATCACAAAATGTATCAAGGATTTGATTCTTGAATTCACTCCTTGATCACATCTTATGGTTTTGACCTTGTGATCACATTGATTCTCAATCTTTAAGATGAAATTCTTCAGAATCTCAGGGGTCTCATCCTTAGTTCTAAGAAAGAAGACCCAAGTGAATCTTGTAAAATCATCTGTGATCACCAACAATAAGAGGTCTTTCCTAGACTCATTACACTGGTGGGGCCAAAGAGCTCCATATGTAATAAGTGTAGGGGATTAATGATGGAATTTCTTTCCTTTGGCTTGTGAGATACCTTGTGTTGCTTCCCTTTCAGGCATGCAACATAGTGGTCATCACTTGTAAACTCTTTCTTTGGTATTCCAGTTGTCAAATCATTCTTAATTAATTTATTCATGTTTTTAAAGTTTACATGACACATTCTTTTATGCTAGAGGAAAGATTCATCATTATTTGCTTTAGATAGAAAGCATGAAACTTCTCCTGAGGGAGATGTTTCTTGCAAGTCCATCTTGTACATGTTCCCTTTCCCGGGGGCTCTGAGCAAGATGTGCTCATGAGTAATGATCATCTCGGGCCTGAGAACAATGCACTCATGCTCAGTGAAGAGCATGTTATGACTCTGATCACAAAATTGGGATACACTCAGAATATTGTACCTAGCTCCTTGACAAAGTTTACCTTTTCAATGCTGAGCTTACCATTTGTGACCTTGCCCCTTCCAGTAATGTAACCTCCTGCATCTCCTCCAAAAGCAACTGGTCCTCCATCAATTCTTTCAAACTTTTGGAGTAGTGACCTATTACCTGTCATGTGCCTGGAACAACCACTATCAATGATCCATACATTTCTGTTTGTCTTGAGCTGTTCCTGCACAAAAGAGATAATAGTTATTTGGAAACCCAAGCCTCATTGGTCTTGGGCTCATCAAAAGAAGTTGAAGACAATGCAATAGTAATTGATCCTATATTCCATGCTAGAGGATCATTTGCTGATGTTTATAAGAACCCAGCCACTTGGTCTTTTCTTGACTTCCCATACCATATTTGAAGCTTAGACTTGACTTTAATACTTTGAAGTTTTGATGACTTGTGGAATTTGATGACTGGACCTTCGAAAGATCTTACTTTCAGTGCAGCAGGTGTTAGGACCTGGTATTTGAACGAAATACCTAGTGATTAGCGTGTTAAACCAACTCAAATAGTGCGGAATCCTATTTGATTGGCGATCCAATCAGTGAGAACACACGAAGAATCAATCAAGAATTGAATCCAACGTCAGAAATCGATTAGGAATCGATCTGATGTGTTCTGTGAACTTGGAGAACGATTTGGGAGGCTTCTGGACGGCTAGGGTACGTCTGGAATCGTAATGGGATGAATGCTTACGTTTTTCCACGAATTGGGTCTATTTATAGGTTAGTATTGTTCAATCGTGCGACTGGGCCATAAGTATGGTTCAGTCGTGCGATTGAACCATGCGGTTGATTCATCCGCACGACTGAGTGTTCAGTCGTGCGATTGAGTCAATCTTATGTGTCAATCATACGACTGATCCAGTCTCCTGGTTCAGTCGTGCGATTGAGTCAATCGTATGAAGTTATTCATGCGTGTGGTCCATTCGCATGGGCCATTCGCATGAGAACTTCATTAAGTTAAGTTTGAATGTTTTAATTAATATAACATAATGTGCAATCATTCAAACAATCATAAACCCAATCAATTCAATCACGACTCATTAATGAAATATTAAACATCACAAGTAACAAACAATTCATATCATTTCATTAATCGATACTATTACATCATAATCAGACAGACAAGATTTATTACATTACAACTCATGATCTAGGGACATACATGCATCAACAAACTCCCCCTTGGACCTAGATCTATCTAATCTCTTGTCTTCTGCATCACCTCCTTATACTTCTTGTACTTCTCCTCTTTAGTGACTCCTGCGTGAATCTCAAACGCAAAGCAAAGTCGTATAACGTTTTGGAACTGGAGGGCTTGTACAATGTCTTGTGTGTCATAGAACAGTGGCCACTTGTATAATGTATAGACATCATTAGCAGACAAGTTGGTTAGCCACATCGGGTCGAATACCCTGATAGTATCCATTTGGCCCTCTTTATTCAGAACTATGACAGCTTCAGCGGTTCTCCAATCATAGTACCACCATTTGAAGTGTGGAGTGAAGTCCTGTGGCATTTCCCTGAGAGGGATTCTCGACATAGTGCGCGGAGGACTCCACTTCAACACAATCTTGGGCTTGCCAGTAATGGCATCAACCTCAGACCTTCTTATATACCTCGTAGGCTGTTGTGGTCTGAAGTTAACCCATCTGGTGTGGTACTCCTTCTTCAGGGCAGCCTCGAACCAGCCTGACATCTTTCTTGGGTCAGCATACAGCAGCTTTAGCTTAGCCAGCTGGTTGAGCTCAAAACCAGGTAGAGTCTTCAGATCATGTGGGAACCTGAAGTACTCTATGCCCTGTTCCCTCTTAACTGCATACGCGTTAAGGTCATCAAAATAAGCCCATGAATAATCCTGCCTGACACCTTATGGTGTTTCTTGACTCTGTAGAGCTTGGTGTAGGCATCTTTCTTTGGTGCAGCACGCTGGGCTCTTACTTCTTCAAAACAGGCAGCCCACTCAGCCTTGCGAATGTCTACGTCATCATTGGAGGCTTGGGCTGTTCCTTCAGTCTTTTCGGTTTCCTGCTCCATCTTGTCTAGTACCTCAAACGTATCACTGACTAGGGACTCACCCAGATTGGGGACCACATTACCCTCGGTGTCAGCATACTGAGGGTACTCTTCTGCAGTAATATCTTCAACCTCAACTTCATCAACGTCATTTAGTTCTTCATCACTGTTGAATCAACTGTTGGAGCATCCTTGACTATTTCATCAGGATTGAGTCTGAACATCTCTGCCAGTTGCTCATCAGATAGGTCATGAATTATTTCCCCTTCTTCAGGGGTATAACTCACAGACCTTCTTACAACCCCTTGCAGATCAAGAATCATGGTTAATTGAGTCTTGACCTGTTGAAGGGACAAAGTCAAAACTCATCCCTTTGAAAGTTTGGATTTTTGTCTTGAATCATGGGCGTGTCGCTCGGAGGAGCAGAAGTGGTAGATGACTGGTCCTGTCGATGCTTAGATCTTCGTTCTTGACCAGAAGCAGAGGCCGATGCAGCCGCATCCCCTCCTTCTGCTTCGTCATCATCATCTCTACCTTCTGTCCTTTCTTCCTCAGTCTCTTCCTCATCATCATCATCTTCCTCATCATCATCATCATCATCTTCATCATCACCATCTCCATCATCCCCATCACCCTCCTTTATCTTCAAGGGCTCATCCTTCGACCCCTTTAACCTCAGCATAATCGTCTTGTTGGTCGTCTCCAACTCCTCTATACGTTTGACTGACTGGGCCTGCTGGTCCTGGAGTTGGGACACCTCGACTCTCTGAGCATCGATTAGCTGGTTCTGCTGGTCTATCACCCGAGCCTGCTCTGCCATCTGCTGAGACTGGGCAGCAGTCAGGTCGGTCAGCTGGCGGATCTGCGCCGCCTTCTCCTCATCTGCAGCGAGCAGGCGCATCACCATACGGTTAAGCGCTGACAGCTGCTCCTCTACCCCGATGTGAGGTAGAGTAGATCCATAAACATGTGGTGGTGGGCTGAGGGTCCAGCATGATGTGAGGTGGTGGTGGTAGTGGCAGTGGTGAATATGGGTCGGTAGGCTGGTGCTGGTGATGTAGGTGTGAATGGTCTGGTGGTGGATGGGAAGGATACAGTGGTGGTAGGTAAGGTGGTGGCTGTGGTAGTGGAAGTAGTGGATGTGGTGGCTGTGGTGATGGGTGGTATGTCAGTGGTGGTGGTAGTGGTGGCTGTGGTGGTGGAAGTAGTGGCAGCAGTGGTAACGAAGGTCAGGCGACGCTTCTTCTTCTTCAATCCATGGGGTTGAGCCATCCGCTTCCTCCTAGTCCCGGTGGAAGTGGATGCTCCCCCTGCAGCTCTGCCCACTGAACCCGGAACATAGCTCGGGTCAGTCTCTCTCTCTGAGGAGTCCCGAGGGTGTTCACCAACCACCCTAAGCCCGTGGTCTGTGGGAACAACTTTGCTTCCCACAGTCCTAGTGAGGGGCTCCTCTCATCCGACTCCTCCTCCTCTTGATCACCAGCTACAAACTCCTGATGGAAACCGGCCATCTCAGCAACCTCTCCGGCAGTGGCAGACCCCGGGGGAATAACGTCTGAATCAGTGCCTCTAGGTGGAGCAGGCATATCATCCCCGGCGTCGCCGCTATCATCATCATCTGAGTCAGTATCTGGTATAGCAATATGCTCACATCTGAATCACTGTCATCGTGGCGCCACTTTCTCTTGGCTGGCGCCACATAGTCAGCACGGGCCAGATGCCCAAACAACCTCCTGACAGGGGGTTTCACCTGCTTCCCCCTGTATACCTTCATCCGGCCTAGCGTAGTGTCATCCATGACCTCTAGCACTACAGCATCCTCCTTCTCCTTTGGCAGGGAGGGAAGCTTCTGATCAATAATCATCTGTATAAACCTCGGATACATACAGAAGCCTTCCTTCCCTTTCCCCTCAATGTTCTCCACCAGGTAGGTGAAGATCATTTTGGAGAAGCTGAACGGGTGGTTCAGCACCAATGCAGCATAAGCGTTCTGGATCTGATCCGACAACTCATCAAATCCTCCCTTCCTCGACGCTATGCACTTCAGCAGAACATGCGCAAGATACTTGAACTGGGGACAGAGGTTACTCTTGTTGAGTACCCCAGCATTGATGTCCCCAGAGTACTTGGCTCTCATAAAACATCCTCTGACAGTGAGGGGGTGTAGACGAGTAGGACAATCAGCATCATCCCCTAACTGTAGAACAATCCTCAAATCCTCCTCTGATACGGTGATAGCCTCACCAAAGATCGTACTCCTGATGCAATGAGGCTCAGAGGATCTATCAACAGTCGCGCCTTCCCAGAAGGCCTGCTGCACTGATCTATACGGCGTGCATGGTGTAGAGATAGCATGAGCGATCCTGGATCTCAACAGAAACGTAATGATGCCTGAGAAGTCAGCTGCGTTCCTGGATGTCAAATCCAGATGAGCACATATGTTATGCTTGGTGCTCATGTTCCATCGACTCGCCATCTGTAACACATAACAATATAAACATTAGTTCCACTGGCTACAAGTATAATGAAACACTTAAACTTTGAGTAGAATGTCTTCTGTCATACGATTGAGGTTGTGCGACTGAAGACAGTCGTGCGACTGAACAGTGCGATTGAGGTTCAGACGTGCGAATGACCTCATGCGTACGACTGAGTGTGCGACTGGACTCATGCGCATGTACTCTTATGCGGTTACACCAGTCGTGCGACTGAGTCTCATTCGCATGGTTCAGTCGTGCGGTTAAGTAAATCGCCCCCTTCAGTCGTGCGACTGAAGTTCATCCGGACGACCAGTCGCCTGTCTCAGTTGTTCAGTCGCCAATCGTTCGAAACTTCAACAACTAAGTCTTTTAACCCAATTAACCGGTTCATTAGACTCGCATTCTCGTTACTAATAACCTATTTGACTTAATTTTAACGTTTTGCTTGGTTTTAATAGGTTATTAGGGCTTTCTTGTCTCGGTTCAAGTTTCACAGTCGAATAATCCAAATTAGGGTTCCAATCCTTCTGTTTTTGGTGAAATAAGACTTCAAACTACCTGTATGATGAATGGCGAACGTCAGTGAATCACAATCAACGGTAAAACTAGGGCAAATAAAATTTTGGCAGCGTAACGGTAGGGAGTGCGATTTAGGGGCGATTTGAGGGTGATGAGTCTCTGCGACCGACTCCTCCTCTATTTATACCAACCCTAGATCCAATCGTGCGACTGAGTTCATACGCACCTTTCAGTCGTGCGAGTGGGACTCAGTCGTGCGATTGGGTCAGTCGCCCTTCTCCAGTCGTCCGACTGATTTCAGTCGTGCGACTGACTCACTCGTTCGCACTTAAGCCTCCGACTGGACTAATCGTATGGGCCATTCGGTTTGATGGTCCATACTCATAGTTCATTCGTGCGAATGGATTCCATTCGTATGGTTAGTCCATACGTATGGTCCATTCGTGCGAATGGGTCATACTTAGTTAATTTTCTGCCATTTTGACCAATTTACATTTAAAACCCCTTTTAACTTTATGAAATTAACATTATGAACCTTTGATCATCTTAGACATGATCATCTTATCTGAAAACATTTTGATCACCTCAGACGTGACCATTTTTATCTTGAAACCATTTTGATCACCTCAGACGTGATCCTTTTAAAAACACTTTGTCACCTCAGACGTGACTATTTTAACCTTTCAAAGCACATATGGTCATCTCAGACATGACCCTTTTAGTGAGTTGATTCCTTCTGATTTTCCTGATGTAGCCCGACACACGACTAAAATTAAAATTAAAACACTAACTAATTTAAGAACTTAAACAATTACATAAACAGACATATTTTTGGCTTTTTGTGAGAGATAAATCCAGAGATTGATATCTACGGGATTTGGTTCGGGAGTAGATAGCTTCAACTTAGATTGATCATATCTGGACCAATTCAATTTTGGAATCATACAGGTAAGTCAAATCATTTGGGACTAGTTATTAAAACCTTTGATGCTCAAATTCTCGGTGTTCATCCAGAGTCGTTAGCAACTTAAGGAAATCATACTGAAACTCTTAGATTTTCACATTGATTTGAACCTTTGAGAATGTAGCCACAATGATTGTCAGTATGTTTGTCCACTTAAATCCATACACAGACTTTTGACACAGACTGGTGACTTATTTAGGTTTAATTATTTCAACTAACATTTGTGGATCCCACACTTATATGGTAATCAACATTCCTCAGGAGCTTTTGAGCGGTCTACGGGTATTATTACAAGAAGAGACTATTCTTAGAGCTTTCAAAGAGAAGCCTGTCCTCAGGTCAGTGCCATCGCACAGCAGAGAGGCGGCAAACAACAATGAATTCTAGAATATCTAGGTTATGCTTATCCTCAGGTCAGTGCCATCGCACAGCAGAGAGGCACACAACCTATCTCCTTGTTAGAGCAGCTTATTTTATTTTACACAAAATGCACCAACAACATAAGTCATTAGCTTTATTGCATTTGTCTTTCATTTTTTTCTTGCTTTGCTCTAATTATGGTCATCCGCACACATTTGTGGCGTTTAATTGCTCATTACCCCTTATTGGAATATATTTGATTGTGTTAACCAGTGATAAGATGGAAGCCCACAGTCAGTTGAACAACTTAGTTTGATCTTGAGATCACCAATCAGGTCTAATTGTCTATTGTGTTGAATCTACCAACATATCATTTGTGGTCTAGCAGCCTCTAAGTCTACTTTCTTTGTGTCACCTTAGGAGTTGCCAGTTTTCTATCATCTTTCCTTTTTATATTGCTTAGACTACACAGACTTATACTTTGAACTTTTGCATCTTTTCAAAACTTAAATTTTTAAAGTCCCTCTTGATTTGTTTCCTGTGTACTATCATTTTCCAAGGTATTGATCGGTATCACAGACACAATCTACTTATTTCAGCTAGTTACTCCTTCTCCCTCATTTTTTTTTAATGTTAACTTGCTGACATATTCTCCCCTAAAATACTAAAATCATTTCTGGTTTAATTATTTTAGGATTTAATAACAGCAAAATAACATGAGTTTAAGTATAACAGACGAAAATAAAACAAATAAATCAAATAAAAATAAACTTTAACTAAACTACATCGGACTACACATTATCATCATCAGGAATTACCTCACTTTTCTTTTTAACGCCGTTGACCTCTAGCAAATATTGAAAACGTGGTTTATCAAAGGCTTTAGTATAGAGGTCAGCGCGTTGAAAATCAGTATTAATTTTAACCACATCAATTAAGTTCTTTTCAAACAATCTCTTATGAAATGGTATTTAATACCGATGTGTTTGGTCTTAGGATGTTGAACCGGATTTTTAGTTACTGCAATTGCAGCAGAGTTATCAACAAAAATAGGAGTAGATGAGAATTTTAAACCGTAATCCCGCATTTGCTGTTGAATCCAGATGATTTGTGAACAGCAACTTGCAGCAGCAACATATTCGGCTTCACAGGTTGACAATGCAACCGATGTCTGCTTCTTACACTGCCAGGTAACTAATCTTCTCCCAAAGAATTGACACCCCGCTGATGTAGACTTGTAGTTCATCTTGCAGCCCCCGTAATCCGAGTCACTATACGCGGTAAGCTCAAAGTCATCATACCACAATCCAAGTGTGGTGTACCCTTCAGATAACGAAAAATCCTCTTGACCCGATCAGATGGTTGACCTTTGGTTTAGCCTGATATCTAGAACATAAACATGTAGCATACATAATATCAGGTCTTGAGGCAGTGAGATACATGAGGGATCCAATCATTCCTCGGTACATAGTGGCATCTACAAGATCTCCATTCTCATCAGGTGCTATATCATGATTCGTAGCAAGTGGAGTCCCAGCAGCAGAAGCATTCTCCATGTCAAAGCGACTGAGAATGTCTCCTACATACTTGGTCTGATGTAGAAAGATCCCATTAGGTGTTTGATCCACCTGTAACCCGAGAAAGAACTTCATCTCCCCCATAGCACTCATCTCAAACTCTTTCTTCATCACTGCTTCAAACTCTTTGCATAACTCTTCGTTCTTTGACCCGAAGATTATGTCATCAACATATATCTGTACAAGCAGTAGGTCGCCATCCTTTTCTTTAATAAACAGTGTACAGTCAATGACTCCCCTGCGAAAGCCGTGTTTCACAAGATGAGTCGAGAGTTTCTCATACCAAGCTCGAGGAGCTTGATGAAGCCCATATAAAGCTTTGTCGAGCTTGTAAACTCTATCCCGATGATAAGGATCTTCAAATCCCTCGGGTTGACTTACATAGACTGTTTCCCTGATTTCCCCATGAAGGAATGCACTCTTCACATCTAATTGGTAGACTTTAATCTTCATGTACGATGCATAGGCAAGGAAGATACGAATAGCTTCCATCCTTGCCACGGGTGCAAACACCTCATTATAGTCAATTCCCTCGACTTGGCGAAAACCTTGAACCACCAGTCGAGCTTTGTTCCTGATAATGACTCCTTGGTCATCCTTCTTGCATTTTAGTACCCATTTGGTGCCAATGACTTTAGCACCTTTAGGTCTATCAACCAGAGTCCATACACCTAACTTCTTGAACTGCAGAAGTTCTTCTTGCATGGCACTCACCCACGCCTCATCATTTAGTGCCTCACTGACATATTTTGGCTCAACCTGCGAGACAAAACATCGATAAGCACCATCATGAATGTAACCTTCTCCATAACCGAGGCGTAATCAGCTGAGTATAGCTGATTTCGGGTTTGTACTCCTGATCTGACATCCCCAATAACATTGTCAAGGGGATGATAGACGTTTAGTCGTGATCCTGGAGTAGTAGGAACAGCCACCTCAGAACCGAGATTATGAACATTTGGTTCTGCATCTGAGGTAGTTGGAGTTTGAGGTTCCGAAGTCGAAGGTGCATCACTCGTAGATGCTTGTGGACTTTCAGGAACTGGAACCTGTTCCTCCTGACTGTTCTGGTCATCTGCTTCAGTTTCATCTTCAGAGGAGTCACTGTCATCGACTACTCCCCCTGACTGAGTAGATGATTCTCCCTGTGTGCTAGATGGTGTATTCAGAATATCATACATCATCCTAGTAGCTAACTCATCATCCGAGGGAGAGAGAGGAATGTTGAAGGACTTGAAGAATCCATCATAATCGAAGAAGTATGCAGGTCCTTTGCCTGTAGGTGGTGTGGTATATCTCTGAACGTCGACATTACACCACACTTCTACAAGACCCGTTGAGTTATTGTAAACTCGCTTGTTCGGTATGTTGTATCCTAGAAAATTCCTTCATCTGCCTTCTCGCTGAATTGCCTTCTTGTGTCTTCTTCAGAAGTGTACACGGCGCGCCAAAAGGTTCAAGATACTCCAAATTCGGTTTGCGTCTTTGTAGTAGCTCATAACATGTCTTTCCGTGGCGCTTGACTATTAGGACTCGATTCAGTGTATAACATGCATTTGCCACTGCCTCATTCCAGAATTGGATAGGCAGTTTCGAGTCAGCCAGCATAGTCCGTGCAGTCTCTATCAAGCTTCTGTTCTTCCTCTCAGCAACACCATTCATCTGAGGCGTGTAGGCAGAAGTGAATTGATGCACAATTCCCTTTTCCTTGCAGTATGCCTCCATCCATTGATTCTTGAATTCTGTCCCGTTGTCTGAGCGTACTTGTCTAACTTTTAGCTTGTAGAGAGATTCCAGTGTGGTTACTAATTCCTTGAATGACTCAAATGTTTCTGATTTGGATTTCAGAAACATTACCCAAGTGAACCTTGAGTAGTCATCAGTGACCACAAAACAGTACAAGTCGCCTGCAATGCTCCTTGTACTGACTGGACCAAACAGATCCATGTGAAGAAGTTCAAGAGGAAGTTCTATTGAATGAACTTTCTTTTCCTTATGAGACTTCTTTGTCTGTTTGCCTTTCTTGCAAGCTACACAAAAGTCAGGAAGTTGGAAGTTCTTGACATTTACTCCTCTCACTAAATCCTTCTGAATCAAATGATTCATCTTCCTTTGACTAATGTGTCCCATTCTCCTATGCCAGGAGATTGAATCCTTCTCAGTAGCTTTAGATAGAAAGCACTGAACCTCATGATCCGTTGTAGCAGCTGTTGACAGATCCAAGACATAAAGGTCTTTATATCTTGAAGCAGTCATCAGAACTTGGTCCTCTGGGATCATGTAGTCTTTCTTCAGCACGTAACACTTCTTGTTGTCGAAGATGACTTTAAATCCTTTATCACAGATTTGGGAAACAGAAAGTAAGTTATTTTGAAGTTGTTGAACGTAGTTCACCTTATCAAACTTAACTTTCTGATTTCCCACTTCTCCCTGAGCTGTGATATAGCCTCCCTTGTTTCCTGCAAAGGAAACATGCCCTCCTTTTATTTGTTTGACGTTTGATAAAAGGGCTCTATTTCCTGTCATGTGCCTGGATGCTCCGCTGTCTATAATCCACGTGTTAGTCTCAGCGCTATATCGAACACCCTGCACATACAAAGTAAATGAATTAGTTTAGGTTAGGAACCCAAGCCTTTACTGTCTTGGGTTTCCCAGAGGCATCACACATCATAAACTCCACCCATTGACCCTTAGAGGGTGAGGGTAGCTCAGGTTCCTTCTTGTCATCAGTATCAGACACGCAGGATGACTTCTCTTTCCATAAGCCAGATTTGTGCAATGCCTGTTTATGATAAACAGTCGTCTGGCTTACAGGTTGGACTTTAGGTTCACTAGATCTTCTAGGTGGAGTCAAAGAACTCCTCTTAGAAGACCTAGGTCTAGAGTCCTGAAGATCAATCTTCTTCCTAGGTGTCTGATAGAAAGGACAATAGGAAGCAATGTGTCCACATTCTCCACAGTTGTAGCATAACCTGCTATCAAACTTTATGAGTAGACTTCTTGTGGAGAAGTGCGTGACACTCTAGTAACATCAATCACTTTAGGTTTTGACTCTTGTATGTTTGATGTTTTCTCTGGTTTTAACAAAATTAACTGTTTTAACTGTTTTAACATGTTCCACTTTTTGGTTAACTGGTTTTTGACTTGAAGCATGTGAAAAATTAACGTTTGAAGTCCTTTTAGGTTCTGATTTGACTCCGTTTGACCCTGACTTTAAGTTAACTTTTTCAAATTCATTTTCCAGATTAACACAAGGCATTTACCCTTTGCCTTTGAAGTGGCCTCCTTTGTTTCTGTCCAGATCAGTAGATGGACATGATGTGTCTGGATCAGTAACAAGAGGAGTAATCACCACATGATCCTTGATGGGTTTGTTATTTACTGGTCTAGACTTAGTGTTGATCAAGGTCTCAGGTGGTGGTGGAACACTTTGTAGCCTAATCCCTCCCCGTTATTCCTTTCTCTCACTAAGTGTGAACTATGTGTGAAGAACTAGTCCAACTATGCAGTTTCTGTTTAATGAATTAACTTCTACTTCTAGAACTGCCTTTTGCTTCTTAGTGTCCTCTAGGGAGTTTAGATAGTACCTAATGTCATTTGCTTGGTTAAAGGCAACTACTTCGGTTTCCCTAAGTTATTTAGTCAATAGGTCTATCTTTCTTTATAACTATGCTCTTTGTTTTGTTTTAGTACTCTATTAGCCTTAGTGCACAGTTGTAAATCTTTTACTAAGTTATCATTATGATCTAATAACCTAGCAAATTTGTCATCTATGCTATCCTAAAAGTATCACAATCAGAACAAGCATGATTATTAAACATTTGGTCAGTTGTACTTACCTGAGTTGGTTCAGACGAGTTAGCCATCAGCGCAGCATCAGATGTCTCTGGTTCTGGTGATTCTGACTTTTCTGTCTCTGATGTGGAAGTCTCCTCCTTGGCTTGTAACTGACCTCAGCTGCAGTTGTTTTCTTCACTATGTGACATTGCTATCTTAACTGCTAGATCACCTTCACTCGCAGAATCATCATCAATATCCTCAACACTGGCAATGTTAGATTCTCCTGGTGAGACAAACCTAAAACTCCAATCCTGTCCTTCATCATCATGAGCAGTCAAGGCTTTTGGATCCTTGTTTGATGAAGTAGAACTGGAAGTTTGCTTGTCTTGGCGAGAGTAAGGACGAGAACGGGTTCCCATTACCCGTCTTCTTTGGCTTGACACATTCTCTCTTGAAGTGCCCCTTCTCTCCACAGTTGAAGCAGGTCACTTTGCTCTTGTCAAAGCCAAATGTGGTATCCTTAGTAGCTACCAGGTTCTGTCCAGTCTTCTTAACAAACTTCTTCGCCCTTCTGACAGCGCTAGCTAAGGCCCACATTATATCCATCCTCTCAAGCTCCATTTCGTCCACCTGCTCGTAGTCCTCATCTGCCAGATGGCAGTTTTCAATCTTCCCGGCAACAAGTCCATCATATGAATGGACCACTGCAGCTAAAAGATCCATATGCTCTCGTGCTACTTCTACGGTCACATTACCGAGGTTCTCGGTCTTCATTTGGTAGCACTTGCTTCTGATCCAATATAGTGGGTACATGATGACCCTGACGTGTCTGATCCAGAAGAGAGAAGCATGTGAAGGACCTGACGAGCTAGACACAAATGCAGTCTGGAGAGGTGCTCCAGATGTCTTAGCTTGAGGCGTGGCGTTGTATAAAGCTGGATTTTGTGTGTACGAAGACTTCTGAGCTCTATACTTCATCCTTAGCGCTTCTTCTCGCAACTTAAGAAGAATGAAGTCATTTATATCCAGCTTTATAAGCATTTCATTCTGTCTAAGGTTAGACACGAATGAAGCCCACTTATCAGGCAATCCGTCTGCGAAGTTGCTTACTTTCTCTTCCATAGTCGTTTCCACTCCATGTGTATGCAATTCGCTCATCAAGTGGTAAAATCTGTCTATGACTTCGTCTAAACTCTCGTTACCAATAGATGAGAAGTTATCGAATTCCTTCTTTAACTCCTTTGCCTTGATTGCCTTCAATGACGCATTCCCATCATATCTCTTCTCTAGCTCATCCCACAGTTTCTTGGACTGCTTGTTCTCTGAATACTGGTGGAATATGTCTTTGGGGATAGACTGAGTGATCAATGCATAAACCCTTTTCTCTGCATTGTACTTTACTTTCTGTGCGTCTGTCATCCCACTTAACGTTACTTAACTCCATCAGCTCCCACCGGTGTACTATAACCGATCTCAATGGCTTCCCACAGATTAGGATCTACTCCATTGAGGTAGATCTCAAAACGTTGTTTCCAGTGGGGAAACTCATCTAAAGTCAAGAGCTTTGGTGGTTTATTGTGATTACCCACCTCACTCTCAAGCAACAGCAGGTTCTGAATCCTCGAGTCCTTCCCAGCAGTAAAGGCTGACATCTGATCTTCCATGGCTAATAAACTTAGAATCTAATCAAACAAACTTTCACTGATGCGACTGAAGGATGCGAATGGTCTAATCGTGCGTATGAACTCTGCGACTGGTTCAATCGTGCGGCTGAACTGGGCGATTGGTTCAGTCGTGCGAATGAACTGGTGCGTATGAGCTATGCGAACGAACGGTTCAGTCGGCCGAATGAGGGTGCGACTAGGTCCAATCGTGCGTATGAGCAATGCGAATGGAGTCCAGTCGTGCGAATGGGTCACTCGTGCGACTGAAGCTGCTGTTTTGCGAAAATTTCTAGGTTTGACGGGTTTCAGCCGTAAAAATTCGAAATTTCACAAGTCCTAATCGCCTAAGTCCGTAGAAACTAAACTTCAATGAGCAGGGAACGTCCAAGATCACTTTTGATGCCAAAGATTGCGTTTTTCGTGCAAAAACACAAACTTTTATGCAATCTTGATTGAATCAACACGTAATCAAGAGCCAAGGCTCTGATACCACTTGTTAGGACCTGGTATTTGAACGAAATACCTAGTGATTAGCGTGTTAAACCAACTCAAATAGTGCGGAATCCTATTTGATTGGCGATCCAATCAGTGAGAACACACGAAGAATCAATCAAGAATTGAATCCAACGTCAGAAATCGATTAGGAATCGATCTGAAGTGTTCTGTGAACTTGGAGAACGATTTGGGAGGCTTCTGGACGGCTAGGGTACGTCTGGAATCGTAATGGGATGAATTCTTACGTTTTTCCATGAATTGGGTCTATTTATAGGTTAGTATTGTTCAATCGTGCGACTGGGCCATAAGTATGGTCCAGTCGTGCGATTGAACCATGCGGTTGATTCATCCGCACGACTGAATGTTCAGTCGTGCGATTGAGTCAATCTTATGTATCAATCATACGACTGATCCAGTCTCCTGGTTCAGTCGTGCGATTTAGTCAATCGTATGAAGTTATTAATGCGTGTGGTCCATTCGCATGGGCCATTCGCATGAGAATTTCATTAAGTTAAGTTTGAATGTTTTGATTTATATAACATAATGTGCAATCATTCAAACAATCATTAACCCAATCAATTCAATCACGACTCATTAATGAAATATTAAACATCACAAGTAACAAACAATTCATATCATTTCATTAATCGATACTATTACATCATAATCAGACAGACAAGATTTATTACATTACAACTCATGATCTAGGGACATACATGCATCAACAGCAGGCTTCAGTGCTCCAGAAGTATTCCTTTCTTCCGAGACCAAATTTTCTTCCGAAGGCAAGTTTCCACTTGTCTTCTTCTTCATTTTGGAGCTTCCAAAGGAAACAGATTTTCCTTCCGAAGCTTGCTTCTTCTTCTCCAAACTCTTAGAAGTTTCTTTCTTGGTCATGTGGAGAGTACTCTTTGGATTGTAAACACAATCCTTAGCAAGATGAGAAGTACTCCCACACATAACACAGTCTATTTTTTTCCTTCTAGGAGTTTTTCTTTGTGAACAAGGCTGAACTTGATCACTTTCTTTATCCATCTTCACCTTTGCAGATGTTGTGGCAGTTCTTGTGGGGTTAGAACTACCTTTAGATCTGGATGGTTCAGCTTGTACAGCAGTAATGCATAACTGATCAGCCTTCTTCTTGATGATGAGATGATTTGGACATGAACTAGAACTCTTGTTGATGGAGTTCAAGTTTGTGTCTTCAGCCTTTACCACTTCAAATCCTGCACAGATGAATACTTGTTTCTGTGCAGAATTAAAGGTGGCCTTGATCTCTTGAGCCTTTTTGGACTTTCTTTTGGCCTTCCTGATCAAGTTATTTCTTCTTTACTTGGTCATCTCAACTGCTTTGCTCTCCTCAGAGGGATGGTGACCCTTCTTAGAATGCTCTTCTTCACTCTTCTCAGAGCCATTCTCCACCATCTCCTCTTCATCCTCTTAAGTCACAGGATCTATGAGGGGAAGCTCATCTTCACAAGTTCCACACCTAGGAGATCTTACAGACAAGATTGTGTGTGGAGGATCTATCTCACAAGATCCTAGTCCCTGCTTATTTTGGTAACAAACTTTTGCATGCAAGGATGAGGATATTATGTTCTTGAAGGTCTCTTCTTCAAGAACACATTTTTCTGCCTTGGCTTTGCTGATCACAAGCTCAGCTTGGCATTCAATTAATTTAGTAATGAGATCTTTGATCTGAGTCTTGTAGTTTGTATGCTCATATTTAAGAGTTGAAATGGTTTTCTCTAAGTCCTCTATCTTTAGTTTATAATCATTTTTAGCTCTTTTAAAATTAGCTTTTAAGATATTTAAGGACTCAAGATCAGATCTCATTTCTAAATTATAGGACCTGTATCTATCAATTTTAGCAATGCATTCAGGAGTACAAAGATGTTCCAATACCTTGGCTTCATCGTGGTCTGCCATGAGTGCTTGGTTTGGAGATGCATCTTCCACCTAAAAGCTCCAGTCAAAGCCTCCTTCTTCAACAGCAACTGCAGCTTGCTGCTTTGGCTTTTCATTGTGGGGGGCTTTCTCAGTGTAGTTTGGTCTGGTTTGTGCTTGGCCACCATTTTTCCTTGGTGCCTTACACTCTTTTGCAAAGTATCCCATCTGGTTACAGTTGTAACACTTTACTTTGCTTTTGTCCAGCCCAAACTTTCCACTGGTTGCATTGCTTGGAAACTTTCTCCCTGTCCTCTTGTAGAACTTCTTGGCTCTATGAGTGAGAAGAGCCATCTGCTGGACTATCTCCATGTACTCCAGATCATCTGGATGGATACAGTCCAAGTCTTCAAAGGTGAAGAGAAAGTTGTCAGAGGTTTCATCAGCAGAGACAAAAGCATGAGAAGAATTTGTCTCTTGGAAAGGACTTCCTTGAGTGTAGCTTTCCCTTGGAGTCTCTGGGAAGGTGATGAAAGGGCCCTTTTGTGAGTTGTCAGGGAAGCATATAAATGTTGCTGTGGTTTAATGCTTTCCCTTTCAACCACATGGAGGGCTGGACTCAGTTGATTGCTGGAGTTACCAGATGAGTTTTGCATGTTCATCTCCATCTGGTAGCCACTAAGAATACCATACAACTTTGTGAGAGTAAGAGTCTTAAGGTTCTCAGTCCTCTTGATAACAACACAATAATGTGTCCATTGTCTAGGAAGAGAGGACATAAACTTCCTTACAATGTGCCTGTTCTCAAGAGTTACTCCAACATCTATTAGAGTATCCACAATCTCAACATACCTGAAGTATTATTGAGTCATAGTTTCACCTGCCTTGAAGGTGAAGATTTCAAACTGCTTCTTCAGGAGATCCTTCTTGTTCTCCTTTGCTTCAGTAGACCCCTCATACATCAGCTTCAGTGCTTCCCATAGTTGCTTGGCAGTTTTGCACTTCTTGAAGCCTCTGTAGATGGAGTTTGGAAGAGCAGTTTGAAGGGCTGTCATGGCTTTCTGATCAATCTCTATTCTCTTTCTATCTGCTTCAGAGTAATCAGCCACAACCTTAGGAATCATACCACAACCAGTAGCAGAAGTGGTGCTTAGTATGTAAGATCCTTCAACAACAGAGTCCCACATCCTGGAGTCTAAAGAACTTGATGAAGCCTTCCATTCTTTGACACCAAGTATCAAAGTCTTCAGGAGTGATCAGTGGAGACTTTGTCATAGTTCCAGTTTCCATATCAACTTTGGTTATAGCTGCCATTTGAGTTGTTAAGTATTTTGTGTGTGTGAGGGATCTTAAGATGGTGAGATCTTATATCAAGAGCCTGAAAAGCTCTGATACCAAATGCATGACCGGTGAAGGGTATGCAGTTACAACACAACAACACAATAAGGAGAGTTGCTTAGAACACTTAACAGATCAAATAGGGAACTAGTTAACTTGTTAATGAAAGATGCTAAGAACACAAGTAAATATGAGACATAACAAGATTGCAAAAAAACACAAGTATTTGGTTTTCAAGAATGCTATATATTTCTTCCCAAGTTCTATTACAAGTTACAAAGCATCGATATGAAGTTACAAGTACTTGAGATACTTTATACTACATCCTACAGCCGGCCATACTTTGAAGGCCAGCTGGATCTAATTGACTAGACAACTACAAAATCAAATGTAGAGTCAAAGGGCAGATCTGCCTTTTGACTTGTGATTATGACATGCCATAGCTCACATCCTAATATATTACAAAAAGGATAAAAGTACATAAAGTAGAAAGCATGGACTCAAGACCTCAATGTACAGTTACCAAAAGCATGGACCTTTCACCAACTCATGTAAGTTGGTGACTTTACAGATTAGCAGTGGAAAGGTGGTCCAGCTTTATGGTAAAGTACATCAGATAAAGACATATCTCTAAAAGTCTTTAGAAGAAATCTGTCTTCACTCTTTGGCTTCGGAAGACTTTGTCTTTGAAGCTTCGAAGACTTCAATTTTGGATTCGGAAGATGTTGGTCTTGGCTTCGGAAGATTTTACACTTAGAATATTTCTAGTGCATGGTGTAAAACTTCCGAAGCATTTCTACTTCTGTTCTTTAGTGCATGCATGCAGAGAGACTTTGGATGTTTTGGCTGCATCAGACTTATAGAAATTCTTATAGAAGTCTTCTAAAGCTTCAAAGACAAAGTATTTCAAAGCCAAGAGATTGATTTCTTCCAAAGAAAGAGAAGACATGCTTTTTCTGAATCACTTTTGATAAAAGCTGAACCATTTTTCGCTGCCACCTCTGAAAACTTACCAATTTATATGAGTTGGTGAAAAGTCCTTACTTTTGTCAACTGTATTATAGTTTTGAGTCTATAACTTTTTACTCTTGTACTTTTATCCTTGTTGTATTAGATAAGGATGTGAGCTATGACATATCATAGTCACTTGTCAAAAGGCAATATGTCTTTTGACTTTACATGATCTTGTTGTCTAGATTAGTGTTTCAGTTGGCCTTCAAAGTATGGCCGACTGTAGGATGTAGTATAAAGTATCTCAAGTACTTGTCATTTGATTTTAAGCCTTGTAACATTTTTTAAAAGAACTAGAGAGCAATATACATCATTCTTGAAAACCATATTATTGTGTTCTTGTTCTATTCTTTTACTTATGTTCTTTGTTTCATAATAAGCCAGTTCCCTATTTGATCTACTAAGTATTATAACTCTCTCCTAACACTATGAAACTATTGTATTGACCCCCTTCACCGGTCCTGCAGACTCTCCAACATCAAGCTGCAAGAGTTACTTCACTAGAACAACAACTTACAACTCTTTAGCAATCAGCAGGCAGGGCAATGGATTTTGAACACAAAGTTAAATCACTTCAATAGACCATTGACCTTCAACAATCTATCATCCTAATTATTCAACTATCAGCATGACAAGAACCTTTGGAAGTGCCTTCCTCTATCCATTTAGTGTCATCTGAAATCTCTCAGATGATGCTAGCAAAAAGGGGGAAGATGAGCCCAAAGATGCTAAGGAAAATCTCTAGGGATTGGCTAAGTTTTCTAGGCCAACTGTCAAAAGCAATCAAATGGCAACCACTCAGTAAGCTCCAGTTCCCATAACTGTCAAATCCATACCAATAGCCTTCACTCAGAAAATAGAGAAGAATGATCAAGAGTAATGTCTCCTGGCAGCTCAACTTGAGTTGAAAGGATTCAATTTCAAAGAGGTCATGGAATGGAGTATTGTTGAGATGAAATCAAAACTGATAGTTGTAACTAATGCTGAAATAGAGAAATTAGCAGAGTTGGCTAGAAGAAGGAGAGCTAAATTAAAGAGGAAGTAAGCAGAAAAAGTCAAGCAAGAGTTCAAAGATAAGCAACAGATGAAGACGTTCCTCAAATACTATGGCTTCTCTGGTAAACAGTAAGACCAATGAGTATGTCTACTCTTGATCTGAATATTAGAGGAATCAAACAAAAGATTACAGCTGGAGAGCTCTAAAAGTTTGAAGAAGCTAGGAAGCAATAGTAAAGACAACAAACCAGAACAAAGAAAATTATTCAGATGTCTTCCCATTTGCCGACTAAGCCTCCAACATCTCCTGACTCTAAATCTACCACCTCTAATCACTCAGCCAATCTCCATCCTTGCTAAAAAGAAGATTGTGCCTAAAAGAGTTGTAAAGGCAAGGGTTATTGAACCAGAAGTAGAGGAGAAGATACTTAAATGAACCAAATTTTGGGTGCTGGGTATGTCTCCTTGATGAAAGAATTTGCTGTCAAGAAGGCAAATTGAGAGATCATGTATTATGACCATGAAAATGAAGTACTTGATCTGCCCTTGACATCCTAGAGTAAATTGTTGAGTAATTCAGTATTTTAGATGTAAGAATGAGAAATCCAAAATGTTGCTGCAAAAAGTATTATCCTTAGTCAAAGATGATGCTCGTGAAGAGATCACAAAAACTCCAATATCAAATTATGATCTAATAGTGGAGTGGGAATATGACCAGAAAAGAGATGCCTATTACATAACTACATCAACATCTAGAAGGATGGCTTACTCAAAAAAAACCAACTTGTGTGCTTCAACAAGTTTAAGATAACTGACCTAACCAGATTGAGACTAAGGAACCCCAGCAATGATTCTGAGGCAAAGGAAGTGGAAAAGGTGTCGATAAGAATTTACAAATCACATCTAGAAAAGTCAAGGCACGCTTATGAACAAAGAAGAAAAATGCAAGAGTATGAAGCTACTGAATCCACCCCATCTGCCTAACTTGCCCCTAACACTCAACCACAATCACCTCCTACTACTTCTCAACCTGCTCAAACTACTAAGCATGTTTCTCCAATAGTCCAACAAGCTCCTGAAATAGCTGAATCTCCATCCCAAAGCTAGTTTGATGATTTGGTAGATGAAGTGATCATCACCACTACTGCTGAAAGAGTAAGACATGGCTTAGACAATCCAGAGCAAGAAGAAGAACTCTCAGAATCTAAGAAAGAGGAAGACTCAGAGGATGATGATACAACCATTATCAAATAAGGACATGACTTGAAAGTCGAGAGAATCTTTATTGAAATAAAGAATAAGTCTAAGTCTTTCTTTCTAAATGCGCTGGAAGTTCTGAACCTTAACCTTGAAGAATTAAAGAGTATGTTCACTTTGATCTCAAAGTATGAAGGCATGCTAGACAAGTACAAATCCATGGCCTCCATTCTAAAGTAAAGTTTGAAAACAAGGTTGAAGCAGAATAAGGTGGAGACAAAGAAAAAGATGTTCTGCATGTGACTCCTTTGAGCATTCATGACCCAATCACACATTGGAGCTACAATTCCTCAACCAACACTTTCTGTCTGACCTATGCTGGTTCTGGCAAAATTAAAGTTAAGGAGTATGACCTCCTTATACTATCTCAGCACAACATGAAGGACTTGGTCAATCTGACTCTTGAAAACCGCTTAAGAGACAGAAGAGGATACATGTATGAACTACTTCTGATCAGGATGCTAGAGGGATGAAGATAAAGTTTTGGTAGCATCATCCTAGGGAGAACTTGTTGATCTATAAAGAGGATGAAGCTACTGAAAAATCAAGAATTTAGAACTGGCCGTCAACTGCTGAATTCTGCCAAGTGCTGAATCAACTGCCGATCAGAATATGCCGAATGACTGCCGATCAGCATATGCTGAACCACTGCCGATCAGCATTTACCTAATGTGCTACTGATCGACTGCTTCTGATCAGTACTGAACTGCATAAGCTGCTGATCAGCTGTTACACAAGCCAATACTATCTGTATCAACGATTGCTGTGTTCTGCCTTTTGGAGACAACATAGTACTGAAGCTGACTAACTCTAATGTGCCGATTGTCTGTCTTGCTATACATTCTGAACATAGAATAGTTTATTCTTATTGAATAGATTTTATAGTATAAAACCCTTATACTTGTATAGTAGAGGTAAGCTTGTTAAGTCACTTGTGTATCTGCTGATTGTAACTATTTGTACTCAGTTTTGATTAATCAAGTGAATACTTTGAAAGAAAAACTTATGCACTTATCTTTACTCAAAGTATTTGTGTATGTTAGTAAATAGTTAACTTAGATTTTGTATTTGTTAATACTTTGAAAGAACAACTTGTGCACTTACCTTGTTAGAATTTAGTCCTTATTTATATATAATATAACTATATCATTGTATTATCTTGAAATGATTTTAGGTGGTTACTATGTTAACATCGTTTTAACTTTATAAAGAGTCATATGATTAGTAGCATTGATGGGGGTCTAGTTTATTTTCATGTTACATATGTATAAATTGATTTTATCATGAGTTTGTGTATGTTGTATTGTTTGGCTAGGTGAATTTAAAGTTTAAGTGAACATTAACTTTACTTGATTATCTTTCATGATTTCCATCTATCTTTATTTATATTTATTTTAGTTTAGAATACAAACATACTAAATCATCTATATTTGTCGGCTAAATAGTAGCAAAAGTTTATTACCAGTAGCTACCGTGCCCTTCGATCGATACTTGGTTTTTCCCAAAGCTATACTACATATACGATAGGTACACTTGCCTATTTGTGTGAGGTTTATTTTTGAGGTAAAATTCATTTCTATAAATTTTAAAATCAAGTGGTGTTAGGACCGTGTACGTATGAAATACCAACTGATAATGCGTGAAACCAGATAAAATAGTGTAGAATCCTATTTGATTGGCGATCCAATTAGTGAGAACGCAATCCCGATCAATCTAACGATTAAAGAAACGTTAAGAACAAGTAGACAACGATCAGATGCGAACTATGAACTTGGAATAGGCTTTCTGGACGCTCTGGACGGCTAGGTTATGAGTATGTGTCTAAAGTTACGTTTTTCCACGAATTAAGTGGTATTTATAGGTTTGCAGTCTTCATTCATGCGACTGACTCATGCGACTGATTCATACGCATGACTGAAGGTTCAGTCGTGCGGCTGAGTCAATCTCATGTCTCATTCATACGACTGAACCAGTCGTCTGGTTCAGTCGTGCGACTGGTTCATTAGCATGATGTATTCATGCGTACGGTCCATAAGCATGGTCCATTCGCATGAAGACTCATACGACTAAGTTTGAACACATTTCTCAATCATTATTGACTAAGAACTATGCACAACAACCTCAAACCTATATAGTAAGTTCATTATACTTTAACACACAATAATACCATGAAAGATTAAACATTATAAGCATTAACCACATATTATATTTTATTCAACTCATTCATTACATGTGTGTAAGACATGACAGACTTTTACATTAAGCACATAAACTAGGAACATATGTATCAACAAACTCCCCCTTGGACCTAGTTTACTTTAACGTCTGACATCCTTCATATGCTCTTCAAACTTCTTGTACTTCTCCTCTGTTATGACTCCTGCGTGTATTTCATACGTAAAGTAGAGCCGTATCACATTCTGGAATTGGAGAGCTTGTACAATATCCTGCGTGTCATAGAATAGTGGCCACTTGTATAGAGTGTAGACATCTTTAGCTGACAAGTTGGTAAGCCACATTGGGTCAAATACCCTGATAGTTTCCATTTTGCCCTCTCTGTTTAGAACTATGACCACTTCACCCGTCCTCCAGTCATAATACCACCATTTGAAATGTGGAGTGAAGTCCTGAGGCATATCCCATAAGGGAATTTTTGACATCATGCGCGGGGGACTCCACTTCAACACTACTTTAGGCTTTCCAGATATGGGATCCACCTCAGACTTGCGAACAAACCTCTTCGGTTGTTGAGGTCTGAATCTTACGTATCTGGTGTGGTATTCTTTCTTTAGAGCAGCCTCAAACCAACCTGACATCTTTCTAGGATCAGCATACAACAGATTCAAGCATGCCAGTCGGTTGAGCTTAAAGCCTGGTAGAGTCTTCAGGTCATGAGGATACCTGAAGTACTCTATTCCCTTCTCTCTTTTTACAGCATAAACGTTTGGATCCTCAAAATACGCCCACGCTATGATCTTTCCAGACACCTTCTGATGTTTCTTGACTTTGTAGAGTTTGGTGTAGGCATTTTGCTTTGGAGCTTTGCGCTGGGCTCTTATTTCAGCAAAACAAGCCGCCCATTCAGCCTTCCTTATATCAACATCTGCATCCGAGGCTTGGGCTTGGATTTCAACCTTATCCTTTTCCTTTTCCATTTTATCAAGCTTTTCATATGTAGTACTGCCGAGAGTTTCACCCAAGTTGGGGATCACATTGCCCTCTCGGTCAGTGTACTCTGGATAGTGTTTAGACGTGACATCCTCAATCTCTATTTCATCAACATCGTTCAGCTCATCATCACTAATGACATCTACCTCTAGAGCGTCTTTGACAACCTCGTCTAGATTCAGTCTGAACATCTCAGCGAGTTGCTCATCGGTCAGATCGTGAATAATTTCTCCTTCTTCGGGAGTGTAGCTCTCCGACCGTCTGACTATCCCTTGCAAATCAAGAATCATGATGAATTGAGACTTGATTTGCTGCAGGGGAGCAACATCATATTCATCTTGCTATGATGTTTGATTTGCTTGATTTAAACATTTAACACATCAATCATTAGTAATTAATCAAGACATTTAAACATTAGATAAACATTAATTACATAAATGTAATACAAGGTTCAAGTACAAAAGTTATTAAATACATAAACATCTAGTCATTACTTTTGTCTTTATCTGTCAACTCTTCAGCAGGAGGAGCTGAAGATGAGGCTCCCTGATCTTGAGCTTTCTTGGAGCGTCTCTCTCGAGCCTGAGTGGAAGCTGATGCAGCAGCATCACCTTCTTCATCATCATCTTCCCCTTTCTCCTTTCTACTCACTTCTTCGTCATCACCTTCACCTTCTTCATCAGAATCATCATCATCATCATCACCTTCCCTGATCTTTAAAGGCTTATCTTTGGATCCTTTGAGCCTTAGCATAAGCTTCTTGTTCTTGGCCTCCAAATCCTCAATCCTCTTCACCGACTAAGCATTCAGCTCCCTGAGCTCGGTAATCTCCTTCGTCTGAGTAGCATTGAGCTCCATCAGCTAATTTAGCTGTGCAGCTCTCTGCTCGTCTGTAGCAAGCAGCTTTAGCACAATCTGGTTGAGATTCGCTAGCTGCTTCTCTAACCCGATAGAGGGTAGAGTGGATCCATGGCTTATTGGGACTTGAGAAGATGTCCCGGCTCGTTGGGTGGTGGTGGATGTGGTGAATATAGGAGGTGGTATAGGAGTGGATGGTGATGGGGTGACCGTGGTGGTGGTGGTAGGAGGTATGAAAGTGGTAGTAGGAGGTGTGGTAGTGGTAGTAGGAGGTGTGGTAGTGGAGGTGGTAGCTGTGGTAGAGGTAGTGGTGGTTGTGGTCGTGGTGGTGATCAGTGTAAACCTTCTCCTCTTGCCCTTCATGTCGTGGGGCAGAGCCATCCTTTTCTTCCTTGAGCCTTATGAAGAGGATGCTCCCCCTTGGCTGATAGGATGATCAGGGATGTACGATGGATCAGTATCAGTAGTAGCAACATCCCTGGACTCGCCCTGGCGTCCACCAACCGCCGCAATACCTCTCTCAGTGGCAACAACCTTGTTGTCCACTGTCCTCACTAGAGGCTCCTCATCCGACTCTTCCTCCTCATCAAGCCGGAAGTCTTGGTAGAATGCCGCACTCTCAGTTCCACCCTGGGTGGGTGGTGGAGATGGTATAGCAGTGGCAGTGGCCTTAGATGAAGTGGGGCCTGTATCTCCACCATCACCACTGTCATCGGTCATCATCGTCGTCGGTGGGTAAAACAATAGGCTCAGAATCCGAATCACTGTCATCGTGATGCCACTTCTTGTGAGCGGGCGCCACGTAATCCTCCCGGGCCAGATGCCCAAACAATCGTCTCACCGGGGGCTTCACCTGCTTGCCCTGGTACACCTTCATCCTACCAAGGGTGGTGTCATCCATAACCTCAAGGGTCACCACATCATCACTCTCCTTTGGCAGCAAAGGAAGCTTCTGGTCTGTAATCATCTGAAGGAAACGAGGGTACATGCAGAAGCCTTCCTTCCCCTTGGCCTCTATATTCTCGACCATGTAAATGAAGATCATCCGAGAGAAACTGAACGGATGGTTCAGTACAAGAGCAACGTATGCATTCTGGATTTGATCGGACATCTCATCAAAACCCCCTTTCCTCGAGGCAATGCACTAGAGGATCACGTGCGCCAAGTACTTGAACTGGGGACACATATTGCTCTTGTTGAGCACACCAGCGTTAATGTCCCCAACGTACTTGATCCTGAGAAAACATCCCCGCACAGTCAGAGGATGTAGCCTGGTCGGGCAGTCTCCGTCCTCTCCAAACTCCAAAATCCTCCTTATATCATCCTAGCTGATCTCAATATCTTGTCCAAAAATGGAACTCCGAATACAGTGCGGCTCAGAGGATCTGTCTACAACAGCGCTTTCCCAGAAAGCCTACTGAATCGATCTGTATGGCGTGCACGGTGTCGAGATAGCCTTGAAGATCCTCGATCTCCGTAGAAAGGTAATAATCCCCACGAACTCAGAAGCGTTCTGGGATGTAACGTCAAGATGAGCACATATGTTGTGCTTCGTGCTCATCGTCCATCTACTAGCCATGTTGCTGTACACAAGACACATAAATGTTAGAATGTTTGTAAGTGAATGACATTTGAATTTTAATGAACTTGAATCAATCTATCCAGACGTGCGAATGGACAGTACGACTTAGTCTTAGTCGTACGATTGAGCTCATTCGTACGATTGAGCTTGCGACTGAGCTTAGTCGTATGCTATCCCATGCGGTTGAACCAATCGTGTGACTGAACTCATACGAATGGTTCATTTGTGCGATTGAGCCATTCGCTCAGCTCAGTCGTGCGATTGAAGTTCATCAGCGTGTCCATTCGCATCACTCTTTGTTTTTCACTTTAAATTCAAAACTTAGGCTAAACTCGATGTTAAACGTTGTTGTTTGGCTCATTAGACTCGTAAACGCTCACAATAACACCTAATGCTCTTTAAGGTCGCGATTTAGTCCATCTTATTGGTTTATTATGACAACTTAGTCTTGGTTCTTGTTTTGAAAAATTCCAGTCAATTAGGGCTTGATTTAATGAAACATTGATGTCGGTATCTTTGCACATTACCTGTAGATGCAAGTAGTAAACATTAGAATCAACAAGAATAGGTCAAGAACGCTCAAACGAAATTTTGGCAGAGTGGAGGTGTAGTCGTACGAATAGAGAGCGGTTTAGGGTTGGTGAGTGTATGCGACCGACTCCCTTCTAGTTATACTAGGTTTGCCTTCAGTTGTGCGACTGGACCTATTCGCACGCTTCATTCGTGCGACTAGGGCTCAGTCGTGCGACTGGCTCAGTCGGTCACATCCAGTCGTGCGACAGGGTTTTAGTCGTACGACTGACTCAGTCGGTCATCTCCATTTGTGCGATTGGTTCATTCAGGTGATCCAATCGCATGGACTGACCCATGATTATGGTCCAATCGTACGTCTGATCTATACGTGTGGTTCAGTCGTGCGATTGGGCTCATACGTATGATCCATTCGCGCGACTGGTCTATACTCATGGTCCAGTCGTGCGAATGGCTCATACTTATGAGTTTGACCTTATGCACTTTCAAACACTTAACATTTTAACTATTGATAAGACGTTATGACCGTCATCATCTCAGACATGACCTTTTTAATTTGAAAAACTATTTGATCACCTCAAACGTGATCCTTTTAACTTAAACCTTATGTGATCACCTCAGACGTGATCCTTTTAAAATTTAAAACCCGATTGGTCACCTCAGACGTGACCCATTTTAGTGAGTGATTTATAGGTTGAATCCAGATGTATAGTCTGACTTTTACCTACCAAATGACTAAAAATAAATAAATAAAAACAACTTAGAAAATTTTAAAAACATAACAGGACATATTTTTGTATTTTATGATTGGAGATGGATTTAAACCTATCAGAGTACTTCTAATCGATTTTACTTCCTGGACATCACAACTTCAATTCTATTTTATCATTTCTGGTACGATTCAGTATGGAATCATACAAGTATATCAGAATCATTTGGGAAATTTTGATAAAACATTTTGATGCTAGATTCTTGTTATGACCGAGAGTCAATAGCAATTTTAGGAAATCATACTAGAGCTATAAGATGCACACAATGATTTTGACTTTCGAGAACTGCAGCTCATGATGATGGTCAGTTTACTTGTCCTCTTAAATCCATACACTGATTTTTGACACACATTGGTGATGATTTAAGGTTTAATTATTTCAACACGCATTTGTGGATCCCACGCTTATATGGTAACCAACGTTCCTCAGGAGATTTGTGAGAGGTGTACGGGTATTTTGACAAGAAGAAACTATTCTAAGAGCTTTCAAAGAGATGCCAAGCCTCAGGTCAGTGCCATCGCACAGCAGAGAGGCGCAAACAACAATGAATTATAGAATATTTAGGTTATGCTTATCCTCAGGTCAGTGCCATCGCACAGCAGAGAGGCACACAACCTATCTTCTTGTGATAGCATTTTTCTTTTCTTTTTGCACGTAACGCACCAACAACATTTTTCATTAGCTTGATTGCGCTTAACAAATTTTTTCATGTGCTTTGCTTTTTTTATGGTCATCCGCACACATTTGTGGCGTTTATTTGCTCGTCACCTCTTATTGGAACTACGTTGATTGTGTTAACCAAGGATAAGATGGGAACCCATAGCAAGTTGAACAATTTAGTTTGAATTTTAAGTCACCAATAAGGTCTACTCATCTATTGTGTTGAATCTATCGACACATCATATAATGAACTCGCAACCTCTAGGTCTACTTTCTCTATGTTACCTTAGTAGCATACTAGTTTTACTATCAATTTTCCTTTTATTTCGCTTAGACTTCTCAAACTTATACTTTGAACTTTGCATCTTAATCATTTAAAACTTTTAAAGTTCTAAACAATTTGTTCCCTGTGTACTATCATTTTCATTTAGCGTTGAATAAGAATCACAGATTTGATTTCATTTCATTTAGCTAAGCTTCCCTCCTCTCTCGTTTTTTTTTTTTTGTTTTTTGAAGTAATTAAATTTGCACGAATTTAATACTAAATTAAACTATTCTCCCCCTAAAATTCTAAAACCAAAAATCTTTTTGTGTTTTTGGATTTTAATAAACCAGAAAATAAAATAAAACAAAAGAAAATAAAAACATGTCGGACTATGCACTTTCTTCCTCTTGAATCACATCACTTTTCTTTTTCACGCCATTAACCTCTAATAAATATAAAAACCTCGGTTTATCAAATGTTTTTTTGTAGAGGTCGGCGCGTTGAAAATCCGTATTTATTTTATCCACATCGATTAATTGCTTTTCAAAACAGTCACGTATAAAGTGATACTCAATTCCGATGTGTTTAGTTTTAGGATGTTGGACTGGATTTTTGGTGACAACAATAGTAGCAGAGTTATCAACAAAAATAGGAGTGTTAGAGAATTGCAAACTGTAGTCGCGCATTTGTTGTTGAATCCAAATGATTAGCGAACAGCAACTTGCAGAAATAACGTATTCAGCTTCACAAGTTTACAGAGCAACCGATGTCTGATTCTTACACTGCCAGGTGACTAACCTTCTCCCAAAGAATTGACATCCTGCAGAAGTTGACTTGTAATTCATCTTGTAACCACCATAATCCGAGTCATTATACGCTGTAAGCTCAAAATCATCATCATGAGGATACCACAACTCGAGTGTTGGAGTACCCTTTAGATAGCAAAAAATCCTTGTAACACCTATGAGATGGTTGACTTTTGGTTTCGCTTGATATCTGGAACAAAGACACGTCGCGTACATGATATCAGGACGTGACGCTGTGAGATACATAAGGGATCTAATCATTCCTCGATACATTGTAGTATCAACCAGATCACCATTTTCGTCGGGTGCCACATTGTGGTATGTGGCAAGTGGAGTTCCAGCAGCTGAAGCATTCTCCATGTCAAACTCACTGAGGATGTCCCCTACATATTTGGTTTGATGCAAGAAGATTCCTTTTGGTGTCTGATCCACCTGTAATCCTAGGAAAACTTCATCTCCCCCATTGCACTCATCTCAAATTCTGCTTTCATGACAGATTCAAATTCTTTACATAACTCTTCGTTTCTGGAACCGAAGATTATGTCATCAACATAAATCTGTACTAGCAGTAAGTCACCATCCTTTTCTTTGATGAACAGTGTACAATCAATAACTCCTCTGCGAAAACCGTGTTTCACCAGATGAGTGGAGAGTTTTTCATACCATGCTCTAGGGGCTTGATGGAGCCCGTAGAGAGCCTTATCCAGCTTGTAAACTCTGTCCCGATGATAAGGATCCTCAAATCCTTCGGGTTGACTGACGTATACTGTCTCACGAATTTCCCCATGAAGGAACGCACTCTTTACATCTAGTTGATAAACTTTAATCTTCATGTAAGATGCATAGGCTAGGAAAATACGGATTGCTTCCATTCTAGCCACGGGTGCAAACACTTCATTATAATCAATGCCTTCGACTTGTCTGAATCCTTGAACCACAAGCCGAGCCTTATTCCGAATTATGACCCCTTGGTCATCTTTCTTGCACTTCAAGACCCATTTTGTGCCAATCACCTTAGCACATTTTGGTCTGTCCACAAGGGTCCATACTCCTAGCTTCTTGAACTGTAGGAGTTCTTCTTGCATCGCACTTACCCATGCCTCATCGTTTAATGCTTCACTAACATATTTTGGCTCAAATTGAGACACAAAACATTGATAAGCACCGTCGTGAAGATAGCCTTTTTCCATGACTGAGGCATAATCAGCTGAGTAAAGCTGATTTTGTGTCTGTACTCCCGATTGTACATCCCCAATGACATTTTCCAAAGGATGATAAACATTTATCCGGGATCCAGGAGTGGTGGGAACAGGTACCTCATTAGCCAGATTGTGAACCACATCTTCAGTATCTGAAGCTGTTGGTGTACGAGGTTTCGAAGTGTTAGAGACATCAGGATGAGTTGATGCTTGTGTACTTTCTGTAGCAGGGACCTATTCCTCCTGGTCCACCTGTTCAGTCTCCACTACTTCATCGTCAGAGGAGGAGTCGCTTACATCAAGTGCTCCCCCTAAAGGACTAGAAGATGCACCTTATGGAACTGATGTTGTCGAGTCTAGTGACGGTGTGTTTAAGACATCGTACATCATTCTGGTCGATAACTCATCATTAGGAAGGGAGGGAGGGATGTTGAAGGACTTAAAGAATCCATCATAGTCGAAGAAGAATGAGGGTCCCTTTCCAGCAGGGGGGTGGTGTATCTCTGAACATCAACGTTGCATTACACTTCTACCTGACCTGTTGAGTTGTTATAAACTCTCTTGTTTGGTATATTGTATCCTAGAAAGATCCCTTCTTCTGCCTTCTCACTAAACTTTCCAGTCTGAGTTTTCTTCAGCAGCATGCACGGTGCGCCAAACGGTTCTAGATACTCCAAGTTGGGTTTACGTCGCTGGAGCAGCTCGTAACACGTTTTCCTATGTCGTTTGACCACTAAGACTCGATTGAGGGTGTAATATGCATTGGCAACTGCCTCGTTCCAAAATTGGATAGGCAGATTCGAGTCGGTTAGCATCGTTCTTGTTGTCTCTATCAAGCTCCTGTTCTTTTATTCAGCAACTCCGTTCATTTGTGGAGTGTACGCAGATGTGAACTGGTGTACAATTCCTTTCTCTTTGTAGAACGCCTCCATCCACTGGTTCTTGAACTCCGTGCCGTTGTCTGATCGAATCTGTCTCACTTTCAGCTTGTAGAGTGATTCTAATGTAGTTACCAACTGTTTGAAGGATTCAAATGTCTCTGATTTGGATTTCAGAAACATCACCCAAGAGAATCTTGAGTAATCATCAGTGACTACATAACAGTACAAATCACCAGCGATGCTTTTTGTGCTGACAGGACCAAACAGATCCATGTGTAGAAGTTCGAGAGGCAGGTCAATGGAATTAACTTTCTTTTCCTTGTAAGACTTCTTGGTCTGTTTACCTTTCTTACACGCTACACAAAAATCCGAAAGTTGAAAATTCTTGACATTTACTCCATTCACTAACTCATTCTGAATCAGATGATTCATCTTCCGTGTATTGATGTGTCCCATTCTCCTATGCCAGGAAATTGAGTCATTCTCTGTTGCCTTTGACAAGAAGCATTGAACTTTATGATCGGTTGTGGAGGCTTTTGATAGATCCAAGACATATAAGTCATTATATCTTGAAGCTGACATTAAGATTTTGTCCTCCAGGATAATGTAATCCTTCTTCAATACATATCACTTCTTGTTGTAAAAAACAACTTTGAATCCTTTGTCACAGATCTGGGAGACTGAAAGCAAGTTATTCTGTAGTTGTTGAACGTAGTTGACCTTATCAAACTTAACTTTCTGGTTTTCCACTTCTCCTTGAGCATTGATGTATCCTCCTTTATTTCTAGCAAATGATACATGTCCCCCTTTAATTTGTTTGACATTGAAAAGGAGAGACAGGTTCCTGATCATGTGCCTAGACGCCCCTTTATCAACAATCCAAGTAATTGTGATAGCACTGTAACGGACACCCTGCACATTAAAAGGAAATGATCACTTTAGGTTTGGGACCCAAGCCTTAACTGGCTTGGGTGACCCGGAGGAATCACACACATGAACTCAACCCACTGTCCATTTGAGGGTGAGGGCATATCATTCTTCTTATTGTTCTCATTATCAGATAATGGACTTGACTTTTCTTTCCATAAGCCAGTTTTGTGTAAGGCCTGTTTGTGATAAAAAGACGACTGGCTTACAGTTTGAACTTTAGGTTCATTAATTCTCTTTGGTGGAGTAATAGAACTCCTTTTAAAATAACTTGGTTTAGTATCATAAAGTTCAATTTTCTGTCCGGAAGTCTGATAATAAGGACAGTTAGAAGAAATGTGTCCTCTCTTTCTACAACTGTAGCCTGATCTTCCTTCTACATGTTGAGGAAGCTGTTTCTGTGGAGTTGAGTGTGATACAGGTGTGACATGAGTCTGATTGGGTTTGGACAGTTCTCGTTTAGACGTTTTGGATTCTTTAACAAAATTCATTGTTTGAACATTTTTAACATCCTTAGCCTTTTGTTTATTTGGACTTTGACGTGAAGCACATGGTTGGTTAACTGGTTTGGTCGTTTTGGGTTCAGAAATAGACATGTTTAAACCTGACTTTACATTAACCTTTTCAAATTGTTCATCCAAATTTACAATAGGCATCTTACCTTTAGATTTCAAAGTAGCCTCCTTCTGTTTAGTGACAAAATTCACCGGTTTACCCGTGGAATCCGAATTAGTAACCAGATTAGTGGACACCTGATCCTTAATTGGGTTGTTATTTACAGGTCTACATTTTGTATTTAACGGATCTCATGTGGTGGTGAAACTACTTTGTAACCCAAACCTTCCCCATTGTTCCATTATTTCACTAAGTTCTGAACTATGTGAGAGGAACTGGTCCAACTATGTAGTTTTTGTTTTAAAGAATTTACCTCGACTTCTAAAACTGCTTTTTCTTTCTTTGTTTCTTCCAAATAGTTTAAATAAAACTTTATATCATTTGCTTGATTAAAAGCAACAACCTCGGTTTCCCTTAGTTGTTTATTTAAAAGTTCTATTTTCTCTCTATAACTGCCCTCATTTTGTTGTTAAATCCGATTAGCTTTTGTGCACAGTTGTAAATCATTTAGTAAGCTATCATTGTGGTCTAATAACCTAGCAAACTTAAGATCTATGCTTTCTCTAAATTTGTTACATTCATTACAAGTATGTTTTTCAAAAAGTTGATCTTTTGTATTTTCCTGTGAAGATTCAGATGAATCATCCATCAATCCAGAATTAGACTCTTCGGACGCTGGAGATTCTAAACATGTCGTTCTCAGTTCTTCTTCAATCAAGTGATTTACCACATTCACAACTTCTTCTGAATCTGACAAAACTTGCTCAGCTGCAATATCACCTTCACTGGCAGACCCATCATCCAATGCTTCGACACAAGCAATGTTTGATTCTCCAGGAGAGACAAAACGGAAAGACCAGTCTTGTCCTTCATCATCTTGAGCAGTTAGTGCCTTAGTCTCTTTACTTGAAGAACTAGTTCCAACCATGTCTTTGTCTTGACGGTTGAAGGTTGAGAACAGATTTCCGTTACCTGTTTTCTTGGGCTTTACACATTCACATTTGAAATGCCCCTTTTCACCACAATTGAAGCAGGTGACCTTGGTTTTGTCAAAACCAAAAGTCGTATCTTTCGTGGCTACTAGATTCTGCCCTGTCTTCTTGACAAACTTTTTAGCTCGTCTAACTGCACTAGCTAGAGCCCACATGATATCCATTCTTTCCAGCTCGTTCTCGTCAACCTGCTCGTAGTCTTCATCTGCAAGATGACAATTTCCAATCTTCCCTGCAACTAGACCATCATAGGAATGGACAACAGCTGCTAGAAGATCCATATGCTCCTTTGCAACTTCCACTGTGATATTACCGAGATTCTCGGTCTTCAACTTAGTAGCATTGGCTTCAGGTACTGTATATTGGGTGCAAGACGACCCTGACGTTTCTAATTCTGAAGCAGTGGATTGGGAAGGAGCTGCTGAACTAGACACCAAGGCAGTTTGAAGTGGTGCTCCTGAACGGGTTGGATTGGGAGTTGAGTTATAAAGTGAAGGATTCTGGTCGTAGGATCCTTTCTGAGACTTGTATTTCATCCTCAGTTCTTCCTCTCTCAACTTCAATATGAAGTCATTTATATCCAACTTTGACAGAATATTGTTCTGTCTCAAATTAGACACAAACGAGTCCCATTTCTCTAAAAAACCATCTGCAAAACTTGACACCTTATCTTCCATAGACGTTGTAACCCCATGAGTGTGCAGTTCACTCATCAGATGGTAGAACCTGTCGATAACATCATCCAAGCTTTCTTTTCCCATTGAAGAGAAGTTGTCAAACTCCTTCTTCAGAGCCTTTGCCTTCAAAGCTTTCAACGATGCATTCCCATCATACCTTTTCTCCAAAGCTTCCCATAACTTCTTTGCCTGTTTGTTCTTAGAAAACTGATGAAATATATCTTTTGGTATCGACTGAGTCAACAGGTCATACACCTCTTTTCAGCATTGTACTTAACTTTCTGGCTGTCAGTCATACCTCCCAAAGTTAGCTTAACACCATTGGCACCGACTGGCATACTACAACCTGTCTCAATGGATTCCCAAAGATTGGGATCTACTCCATTTAGATAGATCTCTAACCGCTATTTCCATTGTGGATAGTCATCCAACGTTATAAGCTTAGGCGGTTTATTGTGATTTCCAAGCTCATTCTCCAGAAGTAGAAGGTTCTGGATGCGTGAGTCTTTCCCGCCAGTAAACGCTAAAAACTGATCTTCCATTTGTATTAACTTTGAACTTTAAGAACAAGACAACTTCAATCGTGCGAATGAGCAATGTGTATGGGCCACTCGTGCGAATGAAGGGTGCGAATGAATTCAATCGTGCGATTAGATTCAGTCGTGCGAATGAAGGTTGTGATTGGGATTCAGTCGTACGTATTGATAGGATCGGATCAATTAGGTTTGAATTATGCAGCGGAATATCACGAATTAAGATAGAATTCAAGCAAGAAAAGTAATGAATATGCAAAACAATCTATCACAATTATAGAGAGAATATTTCTGTTAAAGGAATGTTTTCATTCACGCGTAATGCTTCCGTTTAGAATACAGCTAGGTCAACATCCCTTATATAGAGGAATGTGACGTCTGCTGATGTCACTTGACAGTGACATCTAATAGAATTTACAAAAACAACTGAAATATGCAAACTACTGAGATGTCCTCAACAACTGATTACATCTCAGTGAATGCTTAGTACAATTACATGAAACTACTGACTAACAACTACTGAAACAATAAACTACTGAAATGTAAAGTTACAAGTACTGAAAAGTAAAACCATCACAACTACTGAAGTTAACAACTTCAGCTGTTGTGACAACTGCTGATCACTCTGGTCTTCGGTCTTTGTCTTCAGCACTTCATCTTCAGACTTTGTCTTCAGTTCTTTGCTTTCAGACTTTGTCTTCAAACCTTTGTAATCAGTTGATGTCTTCAGCTGTTGTGATCTTCTTCAGCAGTTGTAATCTCTGTGGGACTTAGAGGTTTTTTTGATCAGGCTCATTGGTTCTTTTGGTCCAACAAACTCCCCCTGAACCAATGCAGCCAAAACCTCAAACTTTATTGAAGATCCCACTTATTCTTTGGCAAAAGGACTCTCATTGATTGGCTAGGTATGGAAGGGAACTCTGTCTTGGGGAAATTGGACACAGAGTCTTGTCCCACCATGAAACCTATTTCCCATTGATGAGTCTGAAAGACTCCCTTGCATAGGCCTCAAGGAGAACAACTTGTTCCTCCTTAGTGAGTTCTTCTGCTTCTCCCTCAAAGAAGAACTCAGGCCCATAGTACTCAGACAAATATCTCATTGTCTTCCCATTCTTCAACTCAACAGTTGTTATCTCTCTATATGCGAATTCATCTGGATGAGAGCCTTCGAGCAACAACTGGAGTTCACTCTTCTGAAGATCTTCAAGTCTTTTGTACAACAACCCCTTCTTGATCATTTTGTTCTCAAGAATAGACATGGGGGTTGATTTGGATGTGTGAGCTCTCTTGAATTCTTCAATGATTTCCCAGGGTGAGACTACCATGGCCAACATGATTGCAGCATTCAAAGTCTTTCTTACTTGGCCATGATATCTACTTGGTAAGTTTTTCTTATGAATTCTAGAACTTACCCTGGGATCTGGCCAAATCCTCACTCTCTCTTTTTGATGTTGAAAAGTATGCCTGAGAGTGTACAACCTTTGAGCTTGAATCTTCATAGCTTGAATGGATGAGGACTGAGGGAAGTCCTTGTCAACCATTCTAAGAAACTGCTCATCATGCTGCTTCTGTTGTTCTTCTTCTTCAATTTTGACCTTAACTATCTGCCTTTGAGTTTCAGGAGTTATTGCTTGAGATTGACTCCTAGGCTTCAGTTTCTTCTTTTCAAGAACAGCAGATATTGGCAGATTGTCTTCTTCATCCTCTTCTTCTTCTTCTTCCATCCTCAGCAACCTTCTTTTTCTTTTTGGTGCTTCACTGGTGGAATCTTGGATGGGTTTCTTGGGTGAAGGGATTGGTTTAGATGGTTGTGAGGTTGATTGTTTTGGAGGTTGAGAGGTTGGTTGTTTTGAAGGTTTTGATATTGGCTGTTTTGGTTGTGAGGTTGGCTTGGAAGATTGTTTTGGTAAGGGAGATTTGAAGGGCTGCTCTATCATTTTGTTGGTGAGGGTGGCTTTGGATAACTTGGCCATATCAGTTCTCTTCCCAGCACCAGCGTCATCCAGAGCTTCAATGATTAGGCCTTTGTTGAAGCTTTCAGATGAGCATATTTTGGTAGTTATTTCCAAGATGCTATCTCTGGACCATGACTTAATCTCAATGATAGGTCTTCCCAAATGTTTAGAGAGGAATCTAATCTGTTGGACCAAAAGAACCAATGAGCCGGATCAGAAAAACCTTTAAGTCCCACAGACGTCACAACAACTACTGAAGTCCACAACAGCTGAAGATAACACCTGAAGACAAAGTCTGAAAACACAAGTGCTGAAGACAAAGTCTGAAGACAAGTGCTGAAGACAAAGTCTGAAGACACAAGTGCTGAAGACCAAATATCAGATGTCATAAAAGCTGAAGAGGACTTCTTCAGTAGTTGTGACGGTTTACTTTTCTGTAGTTTTATGTTTTATCTTTTCAGTAGTTTTGTAAAACGACTGAAGAGTTTGTTCTTCAGTCGTTGTAGTTTCAGTAGTTTTCCTTTCAGTAGTTTCATGTTTTATACTTAGCACTCTGACATGTTCTCAGTAGTTGTGAACATTTCAGTAGTTTGTTAAGTGTTAGTTATTTTTGTACTAGATCTGCTAGTTATCACTATCCCGTGATTACAGCAGTGATTGCACTCTATATAAGAAGTGTCAACCTTATTGTAAGAGGTGAATGATTTGAGCAATAATATTGGGCATTATTGAAACATTCCTTATCACAGAAATATATTCTCTCGTATTTGTTTACAAATAACAAACTCTTGCTATAATTTGACTAATTCTTGATCTCATTCCGCTGCATTACTCTCTAATACATCAAACTTGTGATCGCTGATCCTGACAAATGGTATCAGAGCTGGTTAATCATTGATCGATCTAATAATTGATCATTGAAACTGCTCTTCAAGATCCAAGATTGATTGAATTAGCATTTTTTGCAAGAAACGGTTATAGAGATTGATTTTTTCTGTGTTTTCAATCATTCATCCTGAGACTTATTCTTTGTTTTCATTGAGTGTGTTGTGGTCTGTCTAAAATCTTTTAAACTTGGATAAAATTGTTTTTGGAACAAAATAAAATTGTTTTTGGAACAAAAATGACTACTCCTTCCAATGATCCTCACAATACTGGTTCCTCAACCAAGCCTCCAATGCTGGTTAGGAATGAGTATAACATATGGCAACGACGTATGCTCCATCACCTGTCTGTTAACAGCTCAGGTTGTTGGACATCAGTGGTACATGGTCCACACAAGCCTATGGTGAATAACCCGGAAACCAATCAAATGGTTCCGAAGAGGAAGGATCAATACTCAGATGAGGATAAGAAATTGTTTGAGATTGATGCAAAAGCCCATGGAATTCTGGCCATGGCACTACCCAATGAAATCTATTCTGGGCTAATGCATTATGAATCTGCCCATGACCTCTGGAATGCCTTGAAAGAACAATTTGGAGGAACAGATGAGGTCTTCGCAAATAATAGAGAGATCCTTGCCCAACAATATGAGACATTCTCTCATAGGAAGGGTGAGACACTGACTCAACAGTTTGAGCGGTTCTCTTGTTTGATCTCTGAATTAAAAATGGTCAAACATGAGTATACTAATATCCAGATGAATAACAGATTTCTCAGATCACTGCCTGAGAGATGGGATACATATACTATTGTCCTACGCTCCAGTGCAAATTTGGACAAACTATCTCTCACCCAACTTCATGGGAAATTGCTCACATTTGAGAGAGAGATAGAACAAAAGAGAAAACTGTCTTCATCTGGTAAGCTCACTGAAGACTTTGTACCAGGCAACACTGCTCTGGTTAGTCATGAGTCAGAATATGCTTCATCTGAATGCCAGTATGATGAGCATATTGATTTCTCTTCAAACATTTCTGATTCAGCATTTGTGAGTGTTGATAGTCAATTTACTGGGTGTAATAATGACAATCTATGCTTCATCATGGATGATCTCAAGGGGATTGCTGATAATGACTTAGAAGAGATGGATATTTTGAGCCAAATGGCCTTGATAAATATCAGATCTCAGAAGTTCTACAAAAGAACTGGAAGAAAGTTCCCAGGACTCTCTGGCAAAACCAAAGTTGGTTTTGACAAGAGTAAGTTGAGGTGTCACAAATGCCAAAGGCTTGGACACTTTGCTAGAGAATGTAGATCATCTGGATCTAATTCCTCTACACCTTTTGTGACTTTCCTAGCAATAGTCAACAAAACAAAGGGCAACATCCTGTCAATTCTAGTCATCAGTCTCAACTACAATCTCCTGCATATTTTGTTCCTCAGGGTCAAATGCCTTACCCTTACCCGTGTTATTACATGCCACAAACCAGTCAAGTTCAAGCTCCTATGGTACCACAACCTCATGCACTTCCAGAACCTCAACCATCTCATCAACCCCCTCAACCTCAACAACATAGCTTCTTCACCCCTGAAGTTGTTGACTGGAGCAGCTTGCCAGATGACATGTCTGGTCATGAACAACTGTTCACAAGTGCTGATCAACATGGTGGTGATAGTCCTTTTAGGAATCTGGCACTTATGGCTCTGGAGTCAACTGAGGGTTCCTGCTCAACTGCATCATCTTCACAGGTAACTCAGTATCAGAAGGATGAATCAGATGCTGCCTTTGTCTCTATTAGAGAGGCAAATGTAGCATTAATAAATCAAAAACTTGAGTTTGAGAAAACAATTTCCAAAAGACAAGCTGAGTATGAGTCTGCTCTTAATAGTAAAAATGATGAGATTTATAAGCTTAAATGCCAATTAAATGATGAAAAGGCTAAGCTAGAGGTTATTCTGGAAGACCAGAGAAGTCTCAAAGAAACCCTTGCAGTCACCCAAGTAGAGTGTGATCGATGGGTACAATCATGCAAAGGTTTTGAGATGCTTCTTAGTAAGCAATCAGCTTCCAATGTGAAGTTTGGAATTGGTTATAATCACACAGCTCCTCCTACAGATTTTGCTCCAAAAGTAGAAGTGAAATCTGATGGAGAAAGCAATAACCAATCCACCTCATCATGTGATTCACTTTTTGATAAAGCATCATCAAAAGTAGAAGTCAGCACTAAGCCCTCTCAGAACCTATCAGCTGAAAGTTGATGGTTCAATTGCTGACACTCACATGATCAAAGAGTTGGTCAACTCAGGAGTTATTTCTGAAAGTCCTGAAAGGACAGGAGAGCAAGAACTAACACCTGAAGTTCAAACTCCAACTACTGTCAGCACTGAAAAGAAGAAAACTGTCAGTAGAAAGAGTTTGAAGACTACTAAAGAGGAAGCCAAGAAAGCAAATAATGCTTCCAAAGTACTGAAGAGCAAGTCTTCAGTAGTTTCATCCTCTTTAGTTGATGATCAACATAAGATGAAAAAGAAACCATGTGAAGTATGTGGTTTGTTTAATCATCTTACTGATAATTGTTGGTACAAAAGAGGATCCAAACTCAAACATAAAGAGGAAATTAAAGAGAAAATGGTTTAAAATGAAAAATGAGTTTAAAGCCACATTTGTACCAGCAACATCAAATCCTGTAACCCTTAAGTCCAAAAAGAAATCCAAAAAGGAAGGGGTTAAACAGGTAACAGCTGAGATTGCTCAAAAAGAAGAAGGTGCAACATAAGAACTTATCAAACTCCAGTGCTAATGTGTCTGAAGAGCTGAAAGCTTTATCACAAAATCAGACACAGCTGGTTATGATGGTTCAACATCTATTGGGAAGAGTCAACCAATTAGATGTTCCTATGTTGAATCCACAGAAAAGGAGGTCCAAGCCAAAGGATTCCTCTTCTTCACCATCTTCTTCCTCTCAGGCTGTTATTTCCAACAAACCTGTTAGTCCACATCATGTTGATGTAAATAGGCCCAAAATCAAAAAGGTTTGGGTCTCAAAATCTAACTAATTTGTTTGTTCTGCAGGGTTCTTCAACATGCCACAGAGGCATCTGGTATGTAGACAGTGGAAGATCCATGCATATGACAGGAAACAGGTCACTTCTTAATGACTACTCTCAAGGAAGGAAGGGGTTTGTATCTTTTGGCAATGATGCAAAGGGTTACATCATCGGCAAAGGCTTTGTTTCCAATGGGGAAATAAAGTTTGATGATGTTAACCATGTGGAAAATCTCAAGTATAACCTCTTGAGTGTCAGTCAAATGTGTGACAAAGGCCATTTGCTCTTTTCACAAGTCAGAACTGCCGGATTCTGTCATCCAAAGTTCTAAGTTTGATTGATAAGGTGTTGGATAAATACACTCTCCTTAAGGCCAACAGGACAGGAAGAGTGTATGCCTTAGATCTTTCTAAGAAAATAGATCTCAAAGGCCATCCTTGCCTATTTTCCAAGGCTTCCCCTCAAGAATCTACACTATGGCATAGAAGGCTGGGTCATGTTAATCTCAAAAACATAAATCAGCTGATAAACCATGGTTTAGTAAGGGGATTGCCTATGAAGGAGTTCAAATGTGAAGATGACTGCACTGCTTGTTTAAAAGGAAAACAGCACAAAGTTTCATTTCCCTCCATAGAAGAACCTAAGTCCACAGCCTGCTTACAGCTTCTTCACATGGATCTCTTTGGTCCTGTGAGAGTGATGAGTATGGCTAAGAAGAAATACTGTCTGGTAATTGTGGATGATTACTCCAGATTTGTATGGACTTTCTTCTTGCATTCAAAGGATGAAGCAGCTCAGAAGATTATCAACTTTGTGTTGTATGTTGAGAAGCAGTATTCCCTCTCAGTCAAGTGTATTAGAAGTGATAATGGAACAGAATTTAGAAACAATACACTTGATGAGTTCTACCTCTCAAAGGGAATCAAGAGGCATTTTAGCATCCAAGAACTCCTGAACAAAATGGAGTAGTGGAGAGAAAGAACAGGACCCTTATTGAAGCTGCAAGGTCCATGTTGGCTGACTCTGGATTGCCAATGAGTTTTTGGGCTGAAGCTATCAATACAGCTTGCTATGTACAAAATAGAGCTCTAGTAAATAAGAGGTTGATGAAAACTCCATATGAAGTTCTTCATCATTTGGCCCCTCTAATTTCATTCTTCAGAGCATTTGGATGTCCTTATTCATTCTCAACACACGGGATCAACTCCAAAAATTTGATTCTAAGGTGGATGCAGGGTACTTTGTTGGATATTCATCAACTTGCAAAGCATACAGAGTCTTCAATTGTAGAACAAAGATGGTTGAAGAGACTCTACATGTTAAGTTAATGAATCTCCAAAGGACAAGATTCCACAAACCCTGTGGAGATATTTGATTTGGACATACTGCAATATGTTCCTCATCAAACTCCTGATGTTGCTCCTGTCAACAGTTCACCACCTGGTGGTACTGTTGGTGCTGATGATGATGATGATAGTAGTACTCACCTCTTCAAATTAGTGATCAACTGCCTGATTCAGCTAGACCTGATGTTCCTGTAGCTCCGGCAGCACAATCCACAACAAATGCTGATGAGATTTCTACAACTTCAACTTCCTTTGAACTACCATCTACTGATTAGTTTCAAGGAAATACTTCACCATCACCATCTGTTGCTGCTGAGCCTGCTACAAACACTTGCACTGATCTCATTGTGTACCAAGATCTGAAGAATCACCCTATGTCTCAAATCATTGGTGATATCACTGCTGGAGTATCAACAAGAAGTCAATTGTCAAATTTCTGCTTCTATGCTCTCTTCATTAGTCAGCAAGAGCCAAAGAATTATCACATTGCTTTAAAGGACAATGGATGGGTTGATGCCATGCAGCTTGAGCTTCTTCAGTTCAAGAAACAACAAGTGTGGGAACTGGTTCCTCTACCTCCAGGTAAGTGTGCAATAGGCACTAAATGGGTGTTTAGGAATAAAACTGATGAAAATGGGCTTATTGTTAAGAACAAGGCCAGACTGGTTGTTCAGGGGTTTGCACAAGAAGAAGGTATTGATTATGATGAAACCTTTGCTCCTGTAGCCAGACTGGAAGCAATTCGACTGTTTTTAGCTTATGCTGCTTATCAAAATCTTAAAGTTTTCAAATGGATGTCAAAAGTGCTTTTTTGTATGGGAAAATTAAAGAAGAGGTTTATGTATGTCAACCACCGGGTTTTGAGGACAACAAGCATCCTAATTGGGTGTATAAGCTTGATAAGGCTCTTTATGGGTTGAAACAAGCTCCTAGAGCCTGGTATGAGACATTATCAAACTTTCTTCTTGAAAATAATTTTACTAGAGGTTCCATAGATAAAACTTTATTCATTAAGAAAGCTGGGCAGCATAATCTACTTGTTCAAATTTATGTAGATGATATTATTTTTGCACCTTCTGATCCACAGTTGTGTGATGCCTTTACAAAGTTGATGCAATAAAAGTTTGAAATGAGTGCCATGGGGGAATTACAATTCTTTCTGGGTTTGCAAATCAAACAAAAGGCTGATGGAATTTTCATTCATCAGTCCAAATATACAAAAAATCTTTTGGAAAAATTTGATTTACAAAATTGTAAACCTTGTTCTACTCCCATGTGCAACACCACACAACTGGATACAGATCAGAAAGGTAAAGTGAGTTGATGAAACACTTTACAGATGTATGATTGGGTCCTTGATGTACTTAACAGCTTCTAGACCAGATATTATGTTTGCTACATGTGTTTGTGCTAGATTTCAGGCTGCACCTAAGGAGTCTCATTTGATTGCAGTCAAGAGGATCTTTAGATATCTGCAAGGCACTCCATCTCTAGGTTTATGGTATTCTACTAGACATTCTGCTAATTATTAGTTGCTTTTTCTGACAGTGACTATGCAGGGTGTAAGTTGACCAGGAAATCAACTTCTGGTGGATGTCAATTCCTAGGCAACTGTTTGATTTCTTGGCAGAGTAAGAAACAAACCTCAGTTGCTGCATCAACTGCTGAAGCCGAGTACATTGCTGCTGCAAGTTGTACATCTCAGGTATTATGGCTTCAAAATCAATTATTGGATTATGGCATAACTGAGACTAAGACTCCATTGTTAATGGACAGCTCTTCAGCTCTCTGTATTGTCAAGAATCCTGTCCAGCACTCTAGGAATAAACATATTGAAATTAGACATCATTTTATTAGAGATTGTTTTGAAAAAGGTCTGATTGATCCAAAGTTTGTTCCTAGTGCTGATGAGCTTGCAGACATTTTTACTAAGGCCTTTGGATAGTTCAACTTTCCACACAACTGGTGTTAAGGCTTGGTATGCTGCAGCTAGAATAAGTGACAACTACTGATGATCTCAGTAATAATACTGATGATCATTGGTAACCATGTCATATATAAGTACTGGTGAGTTCCTTTCCCCTCAGTAGTTTTTATAACTACTGAAGGCTATATATCCTCACAAGTACTGAAGTACTTTATTTGTTTAAACAGCTGATGTAGTTACAACAGCTGATGAAATCACAACAGCTGATTAGCTATAACTACTGAATGTCAGAAATACAGATAAGTAATGATGACCAAATGAAACCTCTGAAACCATGATGTAAGTCTGATGAGTAAGTGTGGAGGTCAGATTGAAACAGCTGAAAAGCTATGAATTGACGAAAACAGCTGATGAGTAATTTCTCTTCAGTTGTTTCTACAACTGCTGTTTCTAAACAACGAATCCAAACCTATGTCTTCAGTAGTTACAACTGCTGAAGACTAACACAAAGTCTTCAGCTGTTTACAACAACTGATGACAAAACCACTATCGTCAGTAGTTCACAACTACTGATGACAAACACCATGTCCTCAGTTGTTTTCACCACTTGAAGTCAAAGTTGTCTTCAGTAGTTTTATAACTACTGAAGACTACTCGAGACTTCAGTTGTTTCAACGTCTGACGGTTAAAAACAAGTCTTCAGTTGTTTTATAATAACTGATGATCATACCAATACGGTCAGTCTCTTCAAACCTCTGAAAGTTAATGCCACGTCATCAGTAGTTTCAACGAATGATGACTAACACCAAAACCTTCAGTCGTTTCATAACCCTACCCTATAAATACCTTATCCTACCTTCAGAGTTTTTCTCACCTCTCCTCTCAAACCTAACGTTCAAAAACTCTGTAACCTCTCTTCATCCATGGCGACCATGCAACTAAAACCACGACACAACTGTGTCGCTCACCTTACCAAATCGCCATACTGGACCAAGTTTCACAACGCCATTGATTTAATGGTCCAGTCACCTTACCAAACAGCTTTTCTGTTAAACCCCACCATATATGCCGAATCTCTTGGCCAATTCTGGACAAACGTCACTCTGTCTCTGAGGAGAATGACACAGAGTCTCTTCAAGCGTTTGTCAATAGTCAAAAGGTGGTCATCACTCCAGAGATTCTTCGCCAAACCCTCAATCTGGATGATGCCACTTTCCCGACTAGTTATCCAAAGGGCACCACAGATCTATCATTTGCCCACCATGGATACGAAGGTAACCTGAGTGCCTCTACCATATTGAAGAAACATTTCCAGGATGCTGAACGGCTCATCTTTCATATGGTCAATGTCTGCCTGGCCCCCAAGACTTCATCATGGGATCAAATGTCCACAAGGTGGCAACAGGTATTGTACTCCATCCTTGAGCAACAACCTTTAAATTTTTCTGAAATACTATTCTTAGAGCTCAAGGATATGGCCCAAAAACAACTTTCTAACCGTTGGATATTATATCCTCGGTTCATAATGGCCATAATTGAAACCAGCTTCAAGCTGAGGGACTTGTTGGCCTGGGAGTCCCTGCTATGGCTGTATTGCCTGAAGTATACTCCCGGCACAACTCTGACCAATCACTCAAAATGGCTGCCAAGCTGCGCAAACCCACGCAGCTGGAACCCACAGCCACCACCACAAAATCCAAAGTCCCCACCAAACCAAAAACAAAACGACCCAAAACAGCTATTCAGGGAGATGAGTCCCCTGAAGATGCTCCTGTACCACCAAGACAGGATATACTTGCTGGTGTAAACCCCCCAGTAGTATCAGAGACTCAACCAGCCACAGCCGCTCAGGATTCCTCTCAAAAGGAGCCTGAAGCAACCAAAGAAGGGGTACCCACAAATCTGGAATCTTCCTCATTTGAGGAGATTGCCATTGAAACGCACCATTCTCCCCAGGTGCATACTGATTTTACCCTATCTCCTCATGAAAATGCCCCCCAAAGTCCAACACTTATAATTGCAAACGTGCTGACTCAGCTGCATGCCTCTCCTCCTCCCCAACAACCACCAAAGGGGAAAACCACAAATTTAAGGGAAGAGGATCAACATGCTTCTGACAACCCACAGCACAGGGGTTTAAATGTTCTGTCTCCTAGTGTAGATAAGGAGATCAGAATATCTGGTGAGGCTGCCACCTCTTCTGCATCAGCACATGATCAGACTGAGGCTGGTAACATTGCTAAGACCTCATCAGAGGCAACAGCTGATGAAGGACATCGTCCTGAGGCTGGAAGTCCCCAGTTCCAAGAAAAGGGGGCACATGCTACAACTGGTCTACACCCAGGGCATGTACATCCTGCTACTAGCAGGAGGTCAGGTGATTCAGCATCTGCTGATGATGACCTGGGCTTCTTTATGATGTTCTAGCCCAGAACACAATTCTTGAGAAGGAAGTCAGTAGACTACAAAGACTACTTGACCAATTCTCTCAAGAAGCAAGTCCATCTGACACCACCATACACCCACAGATGGCACCTTCACCTGAAGGTCTCCTAAACACTCAGCCAATCAAAATATACAACCCACCAGCCTCTACCTCTGGCACTGCTTCTCAGGGACAGAACCCCTCTGAGCAAACAGCTGCTATCTTCCAGAAATTCCCTACCTCTCATCACCCCAATGATCACAGACATTGTGATCAAAACCTTGGATGAGAGACTTCCCTCAATCATACAGCCCCTGGTGGAGGAGATTGTGAGCACAAGGCTTTCTACTACTCAAACCCTTGCAACCAATGCAACCAAAAAGGGGGAGAGTCAGTTAGTGAAAGCAAAAGGGAAGAGCATATTGGAAGAACAGGAGATTGAGAAGGAAAGGAGGTTGTGAAGGAGACTGAGAAGGAAGAAGAGTATGTGAAGGGAGCTGACATGATCAAGTGAGTGAAAGTCACAAAGACTTTCATATCACATATAAGAAGAGGAAGATTGAAAGAAAAGAAAAAGCACTCCAAAAAGAACTCACACTTGATGAGATGATCAAAATGGCGGATGCTACACATAGTAAATCTATGGACTCCATTATTGATCAACTATATAGACAAGGGTTCGATACTGCACAGCTTGACTCAGAGATTAGAAGACTTGAAGTTGAAGAAATTAACTCAAGATGGGCAAGTTATGATGTGTTAGAAAGAGAAAGATTGGAGATCATGATCAGATTCATTGCAAAGTATCTTGGGAGATCATTGATAGAGATTAAGTCATGACCAGGGACAGTATCTTGGCAATAACCACCAAGATCTGTACGTCTGAAGCATACTCAAAGGGATTAGTGATTGAAGCACTAAATGAAGCAGGTGCTGGGAACAGAAATGAACTAGCAAAACACTCCAAAGCCTCACTCACTACAAGAATGCTAGAACAACCTGCAAAACCTACCACTTCAAAATCACCACTACCACAACCCATTAAACCAACTCCTTTACCCTCAAAACCAACAGCCGATGATGCATCCAAGAAGAAGAAGAGAAGGATGTTGAGGCTAGAAGAAGAAGAAGAAGCCTATGATGAGGAAGAAGATAGGCTGCCTCTTTCCGCAGTCATAACTTTGCCTAAAGCAAAACCTATGCCCGTCACTCCCACCTCACAGATGGAAACAGTGAGAGTAAAGATTGAAGAAGAACAGCAGCAAAGGCTCCATGATGAGGAAATGCTGAAAAGCATAGACAAAACTTATGCTGCTTCTTCATCAATAATAAGTATGAAGAAAGAGGCTCTAAGACTGTACACCCTTGCCAACACATTTCAATATCAAAAGGAAAAGGTGAGGATATGGCCTGATCCTAGGGTGGCTCACAGAATTGTAAAGAAAGACATTCCTGCGAGATACAAGGGCCAGATAAAAAGGATCGTAGATGAAGAGATCACTGTGGTCCTTGTAGTATCACCCTGGGAAATTGTAGAAGACTTCAAGAAGGCTTATGAGACTAAACAGCCACCCCAAAAGATGTTAGAGAACAGAGTTATTAAAAAGGGGTTGGTCTACAAGAAGCTTGAAAACTTCAAACAAAATGAGCTCAGTCTGTTACTTGAGGGTAATCACCCAGATGAGTTTGCATACAGACAGATCACAACAGTTGAGCTCAAAAGTGGCAAACAGGCCAAGTACATCTCAGAGCTGTATGGGCATGAAGGATTGTTTGATGGTGAACCAGAGAATCTTACCATGGAAGAACAAATCATGTTTCTCAGAGCATACACCAGAGAATCCTACAGGCTTATACATGGGAAGTAAGTCTCATGGATGGGGGAACAGCTCAGTGTCCAATTCCCTAATACAGAGCTCCCATCCATACCTTGCCAACCAAATCATCAGAGACTTATTTCCAGGCTAGTGCTTATATGGGTCATCTTCTCAACTGATCAAGAAGGAAAAAGACCAACTATTTTGCCAACAATAAGTGGGACCTCAATAAAGTTAAAGGTTTTGGCTACATTGGTTCAGGGGGAGTTTGTTGGACCAAAAGAACCAATGAGCCGGATCAGAAAAACCTTTAAGTCCCACAAACGTCACAACAACTACTGAAGTCCACAACAGCTGAAGATAACACCTGAAGACAAAGTCTGAAAACACAAGTGCTGAAGACAAAGTCTGAAGACAAGTGCTGAAGACAAAGTCTGAAGACACAAGTGCTGAAGACCAAATATCAGATGTCATAACAGCTGAAGAGGACTTCTTCAGTAGTTGTGACGGTTTACTTTTCAGTAGTTTTATGTTTTATCTTTTCAGTAGTTTTGTAAAACGACTGAAGAGTTTGTTCTTCAGTCGTTGTAGTTTCAGTAGTTTTCCTTTCAGTAGTTTCATGTTTTATACTTAGCACTCTGACATGTTCTCAGTAGTTGTGAACATTTCAGTAGTTTGTTAAGTGTTAGTTATTTTTGTACTAGATCTGCTAGTTATCACTATCCCGTGATTACAGCAGTGATTGCACTCTATATAAGGAGTGTCAACCTTATTGTAAGAGGTGAATGATTTGAGCAATAATATTGGGCATTATTGAAACATTCCTTATCACAGAAATATATTCTCTCGTATTTGTTTACAAATAACAAACTCTTGCTATAATTTGACTAATTCTTGATCTCATTCCGCTGCATTACTCTCTAATACATCAAACTTGTGATCGCTGATCCTGACATAATCATAGCCTCTAATCTCTCCCTTTCTTCTTCATTACAACTTGCCCATCGATCCTCAATTTCTTGAATCTTAAGTCTCCTGATCTCTGAGTCAAGTGTGGCAGTATCAAATCCTTGCCTAAAGAGCTGATCAATGATCCTGTCCATGGATCTGCTATGTTGGTCATCAGCTTCTTTGATCATCTCATCTAACCTCTTCTCATCTTCAGTTTGTTCACCAATACTTTTCTTTCTTTTGTAGGTGATGATCTCTTTGCCTTTGTTCTCTTCCTTAGCTTCTTCCTCTTCAGCTCTTTTCCTTTTATCATCCTTACTGACTTAGACTCCCCCTTTTTGGTTGCATTGGGTTCAGGGGTTTGAATGTCAGAAAGGTGCTTTAACACAGCATCAGTCACAAGGGATTGAATACCTGAGGAGAGCCTCTCATCAATGGTTTTATGAGCAATAGATGTGATGATGGGGGTGATTAGAGGTAAGGAAGATTTGAAAGAAGCAACCATTTGCTCAGAGGGGTTCTCTCCCTGAGAAATGGTGCCTGAGCCAGAGGCTGGTGGTTTGTTTGATTTGAGTGGCTCAGTGTTTGGGGAAGCTTCAATAGAAGCTGCCATCTGTGGGTTTATTGGGCAGATGGTCTTGATTCCTGAGGCATGATGGGAAGCAGATCTCATAATCTACAAACCTCAGCCTAAGAATAGTATTTTGGGCTAAGACTTCAAAGAAAAAGCCCAGGTCATCATCAGTATAAACTGAATCAACTGACCTCCTGAGTGAATCAGGATGAACATGTGCTGAGTGTAAATCAGTGATCACATGTGCCCCTTTGTCTTGGAACTGGGGACTTCCTGCCTCAGGAGCATGTCCTTCATTGATAGTTGCCTCTGGTGAGGTCTTAGAGCTGATACCTGCTTCATCCTGTTCATGTGCTGAAACAGGGGAAGAGGTAGCCTCACCAGATGTGCTAGTCTCCATATTTACACTAGAAGACTGAACTTGATAATCCCTATGCTGTTGGATATCAACTACATTTTGATCCTCTCCCTCAGCTGTTGAGGTTTTCCCAGTAGTAACAGGTTTCTGGGGAGGGGTAGAGGAATGTAGCAGAGTCAGCACTTATGCAATGACTGCAGTTGGGCTTGTAGGGGTGGTATCAGTGGGAGATGGGGGTGAAAAGGTTTGCACCTGGGGAGAGTGGTGCTCTTCAATGGCAATCTTCTCAAGTGAGATAGATTCCAGCAATGTGGTTTCCCCAATATTGGTTGCATCAGGATCCTGTTGAGAGGATACCTGAGCGGTTTCAGCTGGTGGAGTCATTGAAACTACAAGGGGATTAAGGCTTGTAGTCTCATCCTGCGTTTGTGCTACAGGGGCATCATCAGGGGACTCAACTCCCTGAGTAGCCTTTTTGGTTTTCTTTGGTTTGGGTTTGGAGGGGACTTTAGATTTGGAGGTGGAGGCTGTGGGTTCCCTCTGCTTGGGTTTGAGCAGTTTGGCAGCCTCTTTAAGTTGTGGGTTTGAGTTGTGCGTGGAGTATACCTCTGGCAAGACAAGCAGAGCAGGGACTCCAAGGCCAACAAGGCCATCAGATTTTAATTGATTCAAAATGATTGCCATAAGAAACCTTGGATATAATATCCATCTATTTGCCACAGGTTTCAATGCCAAATCTTTAAGTTCCAAAAAGATAATATCAGAAAAATTTAGATTTTGATGTTCAAGGATAGAATATAATACCTGTTGCCATCTGGATGACATTTGATCCCAAGAGGATGTTTTGGGAGCCAGGCAGACATTGATCATATGAAATATGAGTCGCTCAGCATCATGGAAGTGCTTCTTCTGGATGGTAGTAGCACTTAGGTCACCTTCATAACCATGATTAGCAAAAGAAAGATCAATGGTGTCCTTTTGGGTACTTGGTGGGATAGGTGGCATCATTCAGGTCTAGGGTTTGACGAATGATCTCAGGAGTGATGATCACCCGTTTCTGGTTAACAAAAGACTGGAGAGTGATGGTGGCATCATTCTCATCAGTATGAACGGTAACGTTTGTCCAGAATTGGCACAGGGTATCGGGGTAGATGGTTGGATTGAGGAGAAAGGCAGTGCGGTATTGGGAATCAACCATCAAGTCGATAGCAGCATCAAACTTGTTCCAGAAAGGTGATTTGGTAAGATGAGCAACACAGTTGTGTCGAGGTTTGATTTGCATGGTCGCCATTAATGGAAGATGAACGTTTGGAAAGTGGGTTATGAAAAGGTTGAAGTTAGGGTTAGGTATATATAGGTTATGAAACGGCTGAGGGAAAACAACTGAAAGTGTTGGTGTTAGTCATCAGGTGTTAGAAAACAAAGACATGGTATTAACTTTCAGATGTTGTAAACAACTGAAGACTTGGTGTTGGTCATCAGTAGTTGTAAAACTACTGAAGACTTGGTTTTGGCTTCAGTTGGTTGGAAATGAAACAGTAGTTGTCGTCAATTCACAAAGTTCAGCTGTTTCAATGACCTTGACACTTACTCATCAGATCATCTGAGTTTCAGATGTTTCATTGGTCATCAGTACTTATTTATTACAAAAGACATCAGTAGTTTGAACTACATCAGTATTTTCGAACAAATAAGGTACTTTAGTACTTTTAAGTAAATTAGTCTTCAGTAGTTGTAAAACTACTGAAAATAAATGACTTAGCAGCACTTATTTTTGACAAAAGTATACTAATGCTCATCAGTATTTATGAACTAAGAGCATCAGTAGTTGTCAAATTATTCTAGTTGCAGCATACCAAGCCTGAGTACAAGATTATTAAAAGTTGCACTATCCAAAGGCTTAGTAAATATATCTGCAAGCTCATCAGCACTAGGCACAAACTTTGGATCAATCAGACCTTTTTCATAGCAATCCCTAATGAAATGATGTCTGATCTCAATATGTTTGGTCCTAGAATGCTGGGCAGGATTCTTAACAATACAAAGAGCTGAAGAACTATCCATTAATAATGGAGTCTTAGTCTCTGTAATGTCATAATCCAATAACTGATTTTGAAGCCAAAGTACCTGAGATGTACAGCTTGCAGCTGCAATGTACTCTGCTTCAGCTGTTGATGTAGCAACTGATGTTTGTTTCTTACTCTGCCAAGAGACCAAATAGTTGCCTAGAAATTGGCATCCACCAGAAGTTGATTTTCTGGTTAACTTACACCCTGCATAGTCACTATCAGAAAAAGCAACCAATTTACAAGAGTGCCCAGTGGAATACCATAGTCCTAGTGATTTAGTTCCCTGCAAATATCTAAAGATCCTCTTGATTGCAATCATATGGGAGTCCTTAGGAGCAGCCTGAAATCTAGCACAGACACAAGTTGCAAACATAATATCTGGTCTAGAAGCTGTTAGGTACATCAAGGAACCAATCATACATCTGTAAAGAGTTTCATCAACTGCTTTACCTTTTTGATCAGCATCCAGTTGTGTGTTGCTGCACATGGGAGTAGAACAGGATTTACAGTTTTGTAAATCAAACTTGGTTAACAAATCTTTTGTGTATTTTGACTGATGAATGAAAGTTCCATCAGTCAGTTGTTTGATTTGTAAACCTAGAAAGAACTGTAATTCTCCCATTGCACTCATTTCAAACTTTTGTTGCATCATTTTGTGAATGCATCACACAACTGTGGATCAGATGATGCAAAAATAATATCATCAACATAAATTTGAACAAGGAGCTTATGCATGCCAGCTTTCTTTATGAAAAGTTTTATCTATGGAGCCTCTAGTGAAATTATTTTGAAGAAGAAAATTAGATAATGTTTCATACCAGGCTCTGGGTGCTTGTTTCAACCCATAAAGAGCCTTATCAAGCTTATACACCCAATCAGGGTGTTTATGATCTTCAAAACCTGGTGGTTGACACACATAAACTTCTTCTTTTATTTTACCATATAAAAATGCACTTTTGACATCCATTTGAAAAACTTTAAGGTTATGAAAAGCAGCATAAGCTAAAAACAATCGAATTGCCTCCAGTCTGGCTACAGGGGCAAAGATTTCATCATAATCAATACCTTCTTCTTGTGAAAACCCCTGTACAACCAGTCTGGCCTTGTTCTTGACAATTTGGCCTTTTTCATCAGTTTTATTCCTAAACACCCATTTAGTGCCTATTGCACACTTACCTTGGGGTAGAGGAACCAGTTCCCACACTTGCTGTTTTTGAAATTGAAAAAGCTCAAGCTGCATGGCTTCAACCCATCCATTGTCCCTTAAGGCAACATGATAATTCTTTGGCTCTTGCTGACTGATGAAGAGAGCATAGAGACAAAGTTGGACAATTGACTTCTTGTTGAAACACCAGCAGTTATGTCACCAATGATCTGGGACATGGGATGATTCTTCAATTCTTGATATGCAATAATATCTGTGCAAGTGTTTGTAGAAGATTCAGCAGCAGCAGATGTTGATGTAGACTCTGGAAACCTAGACTGAGATGGCAGTTCAAATGAAGTAGAGGATTCAGAGATTTCATCAGCATTTGTTGTGGATGGAGCTGCTGAGGCTACAGGAACATCAAGTGTAGTAGAACAGGCAGATGATCACTACAACTTGCATTTGTATCTTCAGTTGGAGAGATGGAACTTCAGAGACCATAACAGGTGGAGGCTGATATGGAACATATTGCAGTATGTCCAAGTCAAACATCTCAACAGGGTTTTGAGGAATCTTGTCTTTTGGGGATTCATTAAACTTGACATGCAAAGGTCTCTTCAACAATCTTTGTTCTGCAGTTGAAAACTCTGTATGCCTTGCAAGTAGATGAATACCCAACAAAATACCCTGCATCCACCTTGGAATCAAACTTCTGAAGGATACTCTTTGTGTTAAGAATATAACAAGGACACCCAAATGCTCTAAAGAATGAAATCAAAGGAGCCAAATGATGTAAGAGCTCATAAGGAGTCTTCATCAACCTCTGATTCACTAATACTCTATTCTGAACATAGCAAGCTGTATGACAGCTTCAGCCCAAAAGGTTAGTGGCAAACCAGAGTCAGCCAACATTGTCCTTGCAGCTTCAATCAGGGTCCTGTTCTTTCTCTCCACCACTCCATTTTGCTCTGGAGTTCTTTGAATACTATATTGTCTTTTGATTCCCTTAGACAAATAGAATTCATCAAGAGTGTGATTCCTAAACTCTGTCCCATTATCACTTCTCACACACTTAACTGGAAGTGAATGCTGCTTTTCCACATGTAACACAAAATAGATAATACTTTGAGCAGCTTCATCCTTGGAGTGCAAGAAGAAAGTCCATACATATCTTGAGTAATCATCCACAATTACCAGACAGTACTTTTTCTTTGCCATGCTCATTACTCTCACAGGACCAAAAAGATCCATGTGCAGTAATTGCAAGCAGGCTGTGGACTTAGGTTCTTCTATAGAAGGGAATGAAGCTTTGTGTTGCTTTCCTTTTAAGCAAGCTGGACAGGTATCATCACACTTGAACTCCTTCAATGGCAAGCCTCTCACTAACCCATGATGAATGAGCTGATTCATGTTCTTGAAATTCACATGACCCAGCCTTCTATGCCATAGTTCAGATTCTTGAGGAGAGGCTTTGGAGAACAAACATGGATGGCCTTTTAGATCAATTTTCTTTGATAGATCTAAAGCATATACTCTTCCAATCCTGTTGGCCTTCAGGAGAGTATACTCATCCAATATTTTGTCAATCTTGTGCAAAACTGTGGAAGACAGAATCCGACAGTTTTGACTTGTGAAAAGTGCAACATGCCCTTTATCACACATTTGACTGACACTCAAAAGATTGTATTTGAGGTTCTCCACATGGTTAACATCATCAAATCTTATCTCCCATTTGAGACAAAACCCTTCCCAATGATGTAACCCTTGGCATCATTTCCAAAAGAAACAAATCCCTTCTTCCTTTGGGAATAGTCATGAAGAAGAGAGCTGCTCCCTGTCATGTGCATGGATCCTCCACTGTCCACATACCAGATGCTTCTTTGGCATGATGAAGAACCCTGCATTTATCACAAACATTAGTTAGCCTTTGAGACCCAAACCTTTTTGGTTTTGGGTCTGTTTTCATCAACAGATGTTAAACTAACAGGTTGTGCATGATTAACAGCTTTTGAAGATGTAGATGATGCTGAAAAGGATTCCTTGGATTTTGGCTTGGGTATCCTTTTCAGTGGTTTAGTCACAGAAACATCTAATTGGTTAACTCTCCCCAATAGATGTTGAACCATCATCACAAGTTGTGTTGATTTGTTGACAGAGTTTTCAACTCAGTTGACACATCAGTACTTGTAGATGATTTGTTCTTGTTATTCTCTACACCCTTCTTTTGAAAAGACACAGACTTAGTCTGAGTTTTCAATATTCCCTGAGGAATATTTGCAGCTGTTGTTTGAAAAACCCCTTCCTCCTTAGTGACTTTTGAGAAAGCTTAGGTTTATCAGAATGAGATGATTGTGGTACAAACTTGGTTTGAAATTCATTTTTCATTTTATGCATTTCCTGCTTAATGATTTTCTTTTTATTGAATTTTAAACCCTTGTTATACCAGCATTCATCAGTCAGATGATTGAACAAACCACATATTCACATGGCTTTCTTTTCATCTTTTCTTGATCAACTGCTGAAGTTGATGAAACTACTGAAGATTTGTTCTTCAGTACTTTCTTCCTTTCAGTACTTTTGGGAAGTACTGAAGGATTTTCAACAACTGAAGATTTCTTCTTCAGTGGTTTTCTATCAGTACTTTTTAGAATCCTGATAGATTCTTCAGCAGTTGTCAAGGAATGCTTGTTTTCCTCTGATTTAAAATGCTCTTCAGGTGTTGTGTTTTCCCTTCAGTACTTTGAGTACCTTGTGGAACAACACCTGAATTTCTCAGCCTCTTCTTGATCAAGTGTTTCGAAGCAGTGGGATCATCAGTTATTTGATTAACTGAGATACTCACACTATCTTCATCCTCAGATTTTGAATTTTCAATTAAGGATGAAACACTGATGATGTGGTTTGGGAATGACTCTCAACCTCAGATTGTACTTCTAACTTGGAGTAAAATCTGTGGGAGGTATGGTATGATTATACCCAATCCCAAACTTCACATTGGAAGCAGTTTGCTTACTGAGAAGCATTTCAAATACCTTGCAGGATGTTACCCATCGTTCACAATCAACTTGGGTAGCTGCAAGTGTTTCTTTGAGATTCTTGTGATTTTCTAGAATGACCTCTACCTTGCCTTTTCATCAGTAATTTGACATTTAAGTTTATAAATCTCTTCATCCTTCTCTTTTAAAACAGACTCAAACTTCAGATTTTCTTTTGGAAATTGCCTTTTCTAGGTCAAGATTTTGATTAATTAAAGCTACATTTGCTTCCCTAATAGAAACAAAAGCAGCTATGCATGATTCAGAACATATCTTGGCCTTAGCCTCAGAAGATACCTGTGGTACCTGTGATGATGAAGGATTGTCATCAGTAGATTCCAGGGCCATTAAAGCAAGGTTTCCAAAAGGATTGTCACCACCATGTTGACCAGCACCAGCAAATTGCTCAGAATAACCAGAGACATCATCTGGTAGGCTGCTCCAGTCAACAACCTCAGGGGTGAAAAAGCTCTGATGAGATTGAGGTTGAGATTGCTGATTTGTTTGAGATGGCTGAGGATCAGGTAGAGCATGTGGTTGTTGAGCCATTGGTACTGAAACTTGACCAGACTGAGGCATGTAAAAACATGGATAAGGATATGGCATGGGGCTTTGAGGGACAAAGTATGCAGGAGATGATTGATGTTGTGAATGATGATCAGAACTGGTAGGATGTTGCCCTTTGGATTGTGAATTATTACTTGGAAAAGTCACAAAGGGTGCAGATGAGTTAGATCCAGATGATCTACACTCTCTAGCAAAATGTCCAAGTCTGTGGCACTTGTGACATCTCAACTTACTCTTGTCAAAACCAACCTTGGTTTTGCCAGAGAGACCAGGAAATTTCCTACCTGTTCTCTTATAAAACTTTTGAGATCTGATATTAATCAATGCCATTTGGCTCAAAATATCCATCTCTTCAAGATCATCATCAGCAATTCCTTTCAAATCATCCATCATAAAACACAAATTATCAACACTAAAGCCTGAGTTTCCCTCAACTCCAACAAAAGCATGATTTCCACTGTTTGAAGAGAAATCAATATGCTCATCATATGAACTTTCAGATGAAGCATATTCAGACTCATGACCAACCAGAGCAGTATTGCCTGGTACAAAGTCATCAGTGAGCTTTCCAGATGAAGATAGTTTCCTTTTCTGTTCTATCTCTCTCTCAAATGTTAAGAGTTTCCCATGAAGTTGGGTGAGAGATAGAGTATCCAGATTTGCACTAGAGCGTAGGACAATGGTGTAAGTGTCCCATCTCTCAGGCAGGGATCTGAGGAATCTGTTATTCATCTGGCTGTTTGTGTATTCATGTTGAACCATTTTAAGCTCAGAAATTAAACATGAAAACCGCTCAAACTGTTGAGTCAGTGTCTCACCCTTCCTATGAGAGAATGTCTCATATTGCTGGGCAAGGATTTCTCTGTTGTTTGCTAAGACCTCATCAGTTCCTCCAAATTGTTCCTTCAGAGCAACCCAGAGATCATAAGCAGTTTCATGATGCATGAGCCCAGAATAGATTTCATTAGGCAGTGCCATGGCCAGAATTCCATGGGCTTTAGCATCAATCTCAAACAGTTTTAAATCCTCATCAGAATATTGTTCCTTCTTTTTAGGAACCATCTCATTGGTTTCAGGATTACTCACCATAGGCTTGTATGGTCCATGAACCACAGACTTCCAACACCTGAACTGTTAACAGACAGGTGATGGAGCATTCGGCGTTGCCATATGTTATACTCACTCCTAACAAGCATTGGAGGCTTAGTTGAGGAGCCAGTATTGTGAGGATCATTCATTGAAGTAGTCATTTTCACTAATTCAATTGAATCCAAAGAGATTAAAATCGGTCTAGTTTGAAAACTCAACAACACACTTAGAAAACACAATTAGAATCACAATTAATGAACCGGAAGCACAGAAAATCAATCTCTATAATCAATTCTTGCAAAGCTACTAATTCGATCAACCTTTGCTATCAAAAGAACAGTTTCAATGATCAATTGTTAGATCGATCAATGATTAACCTGCTCTGATACCATTTGATAGGATCGGATCAATTAGGTTTGAATTATGCAGCGGAATATCACGAATTAAGATAGAATTCAAGCAAGAAAAGTAATGAATATGCAAAACAATCTATCACAATTATAGAGAGAATATTTCTGTTAAAGGAATGTTTTCATTCACGCGTAATGCTTCTGTTTAGAATACAGCTAGGTCAACATCTCTTATATAGAGGAATGTGACGTCTGCTGATGTCACTTGACAGTGACATCTAACAGAATTTACAAAAACAACTGAAATATGCAAACTACTGAGATGTCCTCAACAACTGATTACATCTCAGTGAATGCTAAGTACAATTACATAAAACTACTGACTAACAACTACTGAAACAATAAACTACTGAAATGTAAAGTTACAAGTATGAAAAGTAAAACCATCACAACTACTGAAGTTAACAACTTCAGCTGTTGTGACAACTGCTGATCACTCTGGTCTTCAGTCTTTGTCTTCAGCACTTCATCTTCAGACTTTGTCTTCAGTTCTTTGCTTTCAGACTTTGTCTTCAGACCTTTGTAATCAGCTGATGTCTTCAGCTGTTATGATCTTCTTCAGCAGTTGTAATCTCTGTGGGACTTAGAGGTTTTTCTGATCAGGCTCATTGGTTCTTTTGGTCCAACACGTATGGAGTGTGCGATTGGAGACAAGCGAATGGAGTTGTTCATCGTATAGAATTGTGAGCGACTGAGTTCAATCATACGAATGGGGTGTGCAATTGAGTTCAATCTTGCGATTGAGCTAATCGTGCGACTGAAGGCTGCTATTTTTGCAAAATCGAACGTTTTTAAACACTTGGACACAAAACACGATTTTTCAAGAACCCTAATCTGCCGTATGCCGAAAAACATAAAGTTTGAGACCTGGAGACGTCAAAACACTGTTTTACTAAAAAAAGGTGACTCTTTTGAATGAAAAACTTGATTTTTACACCAAGACTAATCGAATCACATGCAAAATCAAGAGCCAAAGCTCTGATACCACTTGTCAGGACTGTGTACGTACGGAATACCAACTAATAATGTGTGAAACCAGATCAAATAGTGCGGAATCCTATTTGATTGGCGATCCAATCAGTGAGAACGCAATCCCGATCAATCTAATGATTAAAGAGACGTTAAGAACGAGTAGACAACGATCAGATGTGAACTATGAACTTGGAATAGGCTTTCTGGACGCTCTGGACGGCTAGGTTATGAGTATGTGTCTAAAGTTACGTTTTTCCACAAATTAAGTGGTATTTATAGGTTTGCAGTCTTCATTCGTGCGACTGAACCATTAGCATGGTTCAGTCGTGCGACTGACTCATGCGACTGATTCATACGCACGGCTGAAGGTTCAGTCGTGCGACTGAGTCAATCTCATTTCTCATTCGTACGACTGATCCAGTCGTCTGGTTCAGTCGTGCGACTGGTTCATTAGCATGATGTATTCATGCGTATGGTCCATAAGCATGATCCATTCGCATGAAGACTCATACGACTAAGTTTGAACACATTTCTCAATCATTATTGACTAAGAACTATGCACAACAACCTCAAACCTATATAGTAAGTTCATTATACTTTAACACACAATAATACCATGAAAGATTAAACATTATAAGCATCAACCACATATTATATTTCATTCAACTCATTCATTACATATGTGTAAGACATGACGGACTTTTACATTAAGCACATAAACTAGAAACATATGTATCAACAAGTGGTGTGGAAAATCAACATAAAACTATATACACCCATACACATCAATCGTCATGCTTCTTTATTTGTCTCTTTCATCTTCTCCATAGAACTATCAAACTTTCTTTCATAAGACGTGCTCCGTATATCCCAACATACCCTTTTTAAGCTTACACTCTTGAAGCTTTTCATGAACCGGACCCCTCCAATTTTCATGCGCGTCCTTAGAGTTTCAAGCGCGTACTTAAATTTTTAGGGAGGACACCTCACAAACTCTGCAAGATTGCTAACAATTATTTTCAGATACAAAGAGGGTACCTCAAATTCTAATAACTCATTTGTGTATTCACTTATTGATTTTGGTTCAAATATGTCTTTATGAGACATGTTTAATTCACAGGATGTCTACACCCCCTTTGGAAACATGACTCCTAAGTTATCCCAAGAATAGTTCTAATTGTTTAGTAATTTCTGATGCCCTGATTTAACTGAAAACCACGACTGTACTATTTGCAATTGTCGCCAATATGCTTAAACTTTAAACTTCAAATGAATCAACACCCACAACATGCATCCACTAATTATAACGAAGAACCTACTCAATACAATACAAGTGTGCTAGATCAACCCGTGCGGAAATGCATACAACTTGAACAAAATAGGACATGACGCGAATGTGGTATAGGGCATCATTACCACTTTTTTAGTTTACTATTCAATATTTTTATTTAATAAAATGTCGTTTTTATTGTTATTTTTATTTTATCGTCATGCTTGATATCTTAATAATTATTGTCATAAAATAACATCAATGTATTTTTTTATAAAAATATTATAACACAACGATAATATTATATTAATTGATTCTATGATTCAAAAAAACCATACAAAATAGTACAACATAAAATTAAAAAACCCTTACAAAAATTAAATATAAAAAACATTACAACAATTACATATGAAAGCAACCTAAACTCTTAAAATATCTAATACGTCTCTTCATTGATTGACTATATCCTTAACAACACTAGAACAACCAAAACAACAAAAAGACACCATTATATTTTTGTTGGACATTTTGTGATAAGACTTGGCTTTAATGATGTAGATGCCTGTAAAAAAAATGAAAATGGAAGTAGTTTTGTTATTAATACAAGTGTTAAGGGGTAATAATATATAAGCGGGTTAAATAAGGATGTAAAAATTATGATGTTAATATGTAAAATATGATTGAAAAGGGTTTGGGTTAGCAGGTGGTAATATTGAATACAGTAGTTCTATAGTTTTAATTTGTGGAATGATGATACCTAAAAGAACAATTTGTTTTACTATTCTCTACCGTGATTGTCAGTCACTGATATATGGTTTTTTAACAGCAAAAAGTAACAACAGTTACACTCGTTAACTTTGTTAACTTGCTTAAAGGTATAAGCTTGTTCCAATTACGGAACTAACATGATCCGCTAACCCCATCTATAGATCTAACGGTTGACTTGCAACCAATTGGTTTCTTTTGTGCCAAGTTGGATAGATTCAAACAAACACCCAAAAACCAAAGAAATCCGTAAAAAACCACCAAAAACCAATGTTTTCAGAACCGGATCGGACGTCGAACCGGACGCCTTACTGGTTTGGTGGTCGGACCGGTTGGACCGGATTTAACTATTTTATATATGTAATTAAAAATATAAGTAATTTATATATGTAGTTTATAGTTGTATATAAAATTTAACTATATTTGTATATCCAACGTATTAATTTATGGTTTAACACTTCATTTTTACCCATTAAAATCAAAATAAAAATATCAAAAAACTGGTCCGAACCGATCCGGTTTCCTAGTTCGACACCCAAAACCGAACCATAGCAGATCGGACCGGCCACCTGACCGATCCCCGGTCGGACCGGCCGGTCCGATCCGGTCTCCAAAAATTGCCAAAAACCATATTCTTTTTAAAACAACATAAAAAAATATATTCTAAAGACATGGGTATAAATAATAGATGGAGGGTTTTAAAGTCATTTTAATAAAGCTTAACATAGACTATTTATCCAAACTTGTATTATTAGCGTGCATCCCTCACCTTGCGTCTGCAACCCTCAGCATTCATCATTCATCAATGGCTGACGACAGAGAGACGCTAGTGTCCATCACCAACAACAGCAAACGAAAGTCAAAGTCAAACTTCTGGATCATCAACGCTCTTGAATCCACAAGCTTCTCATGGATCTTCATCGATCAATCGAACCCCTGGAGATCTGCTCTCTCATGGCTAATGTTCTTCATCCTCACCATCGCCCTTCCCCTCATGTCACATATCGTCTATCAGTGCAACACTTGTGATCACAGACATCAACGGCCCTTTGATTTGATCGTCCAGTTGTCTCTATCGATCTGCTCTACACTTTCCTTCATTAGCTTGTCGTCGTTTGCAAGGAAATACGGCCTCCGGCGATTCCTGTTCCTTGATAAGTTGTCGGATGTTAGTGCTAAAGTTCGTGATGGATACTCCGATCAGCTTCATGTAAGTTACGTTACATATACATCTCTTAGCTAATTCGTCGTAGTTAATCTCATTTGAGTTTTCGTTTTAAGGTCGAATTTAAACGTAATTCTCATCATCATTGCTCCTGTGAAATTGTTCTGTGATTTTGAAGATTAATATGTGAATAATGGTTTATGATTTAATTGAATGTTTAGAAGTTCGATGATTTAATCAACGATCTAGATTCATAGGTAAATTTGGCTCAATGATTTGACATTTTCAAATTGTTCGTTCTGTGAAATTTTGAAGGTAAAATTGTGAATAGATGTTTGAGAAATGATGATTTTTAAGATGTTGATGGATTTTAAT